>CAWUFW010009164.1:600000-810891 GCA_963921515.1 Calotriton arnoldi
CCACTAACATTCCTGACATTATTCACAGGAATTGTCAATGCAAGTACTCTCGATATATTCTGACTCTCACCATACAATGGAACTATAGGACCAATTGTTACTGGTACCGATAATGCTTCTGCATTCAAACTCATCTGATTAATTCTCTGAGTTAACTCCTCTCTTGCCTTATTCAACATATCAATCTCATTCTCCTGCAACACTCGAGTACCTGATGAAACTTGTGAAGCTACCGGAACTTGTGTAACCTGTGAAGCTTGTGGAGCTTGCGAAGTTTGTGGAACCTGAGGAACCTGTATTTCAATTAGGGGTGCATTCGGAATTGTTTCCCCTGAACTTTCCTGATATGGTGGAGGTTTCTTTAACAATATTTCATCCATTATCTCATCATCTATTTCATTCAGATCTATATCCTGTTCCGAAGTCTCTGGGTTATTCTTTTTCTCTTTACATTTGCCATTTCAGTAAAGATCTACACTCATTCCTCCAATGTCCAAACTTTCTGCACGCATGACAAGGATATTTCTTTTTCATTTCTTCTCTGTTCATTTTACCTCTACCTCTACCTCCATTCGATACCTGTCCATTTTGATTTTGTCCTTTCATTTGAAAATCTGTTTGAGAACCATTATTTCCATCTTTCTGTTCTGACACTTTCACCTGTGCCCACATCATTTTCTCTTTCAACTACTTATGCCTTGATTCAATATCATCACTACAATATTTGGCATATCTCAGAATCTCATCAACTGTTTTACTTTGCCAACAAATTAAATGTTGCTGAATCATGTTACTAATCTGAGGTTTTAATCCAAAAACAAACCTATATACAAAATGTCCCATATCTTTGTCACCTATGCTTTCAAAACCAATATACTGTTTAAACACCTGTAACAACCTTTCATAATAGGCATGTACCGATTCTTTGGATTCCTGTGTTGTCCTGTCAATTTTAACACAATCTGTTTCTGTAAGAAACTGGCTCTATATATACTGCACCAAAGTGAGGTACAGTGTGTATAGAGTCCAAGGGTCTCCAGAGGTTTGGCAGAGGTTAAAGTTAGATAGAACCTTACTCTCTAAAGTGGTAGCTTGGTCGAGCAGTAAGGCAGTATCAGAGGACAGTGTAAAGCATTTGATGTACACACTCAGTCAGTAAATGAATCCACACACTCAAGAACTGAACTCTAGGCCAATTGTTTTGTATAAAAAAATATACTGTTATTTTATTTTAGAACCACATGTTTGCATAAAATACTTTCTCAAGATAAGATGCTGTTTGTTGAATACTTTCAATGAACAATAGCCTTTGAGTGCAATAAGGTACAGGGGTTGCAATGGGCAACACAATACTGGTTATAACTATAACATTGAGCTCAATGGGATTTTTAAGTAAACTGCAATAGAATTACTTTACAAACGTTTTTCTTACTCAGGGCTGGATCCTGGATTCAGCCCTGGTGCATTTCCTGTAAACAGTTGAAAGACATCGTTTTTGTTAAACAGGCGATTTTTAAGGAATATTTGTATGTTGCAAAAATCGACACTTAGAAGAATTTCTGGTAATCCTATGGAGGAAAATCAGGTTATCGGAAAATCACAGTTGTAATCCCTTTTTCTAGTCAGTGCTGGGTACCTAAATCCAGCACTGGGATCTCTCCTGAGAACAGATGAGTAATTTCGATTTTGTTATTCGGACGATTTTTAGTGAATATTTCAAAGTTCCAAAACTCGACACTTAGAAGAATTTCCAAGTGAAAACCAGTCAATGTTACCCTATGGAGAAAATGTAAGTTATCGGCTTTCAGGTAAGTACTCGGCTGGCAGAGTTAAGGTTCTGGGGCAAGACTCAGGGATCTCCCAGGTTCAGGATTGTACTGTTGTTACACCCTCAGCGGCACAGGGGCGGCCGGGTGCAGAGAGAGTAGGCCCAATGTTAGCCTATGGCGGGCAGGGGGCCTTTGGCTGGTGGCTGCTAGCAGGCAGGCCACGCGGCTGTGGGAGCGAAGCTCCTGGTCACTTACTCAGGGCAAGTGGGGAAGTCGAACAGGGTAGTTGGTGCACCCTCAGCGGCACTGGGGCGGCCGGGTGCAGTGGGCTTTTGGGCCGTCGGGCGCCCAATGGATTTCACCTGAGGAACCTGCACTGGCTCCCCGTCGACAGGAGGATCTCCTTCAAACTCCTCATCCACGCACACAAGGCACTCCACAAGACTGGCCCAGCCTACCTCAACAGACGACTCTTCTTCTACGTCCCCAATCGCCAGCTCCGCTCCGCCGACCTCTCCCTCGCCACCGTCCCTCGCATTCGAAGAACAACCACCGGCGGCAGATCCTTCTCACACCTTGCCGCCAAGACCTGGAACACCCTTCCACTAAGCCTACGACAGACCCAAGACCTGCTGACCTTCAGGAGGCTACTCAAGACCTGGCTGTTCGACCAGTAGCAGCACCCCCCCCCCTTTTCTCTCCCCAGCGCCTTGAGACCCTCGCGGGTAAGTAGTGCGCTCTACAAATTCTGTGATTGATTGATTGATTGAATAGGAAAGCTGCGAGACGAACAAAGGCTTCAAACTCGGGGACGGTGATTCTTCAGGTGCGACCACCACTTCGAGAGGTAAGTTGGGAAGCTGTAGGTGGGGTAGACACCCAGGAGTTTGGCACAGGGGGCCGTGGGGCACCGGGTGCAGGGGTGTCTTTAGGCGTCGGGAAATCTTACCCTCTGCTGGTCGCGGTTGGAGGGGTCCCTGGTGTTGAGGCTGCAGGCGTCGTCAGGAGCATCGAGGTGAGTCCTTGGGTGCTGGATTCTTGGTCACAGTCGCCGGGGGGACGTCCTCGTGGTCTTTGTCCACTTTAGCTCGGGCCGGCCTCGGCGGGTGCAGAGTGGGCAGGATCCGCGGTTTCAGGCCGGGGCCTGGGGTTGCAGATGTTTGAGCAGAGCCACTGCTCGTGGGAGTCCCAGTCTTTGGTTGGGCAAGGCAGTCAGGTCCTCCGGAGTTTTTGAGGTTGCTGACCACTGGAGACGCCGGGGTTTAGCAGGGGCAGGTTCGAGGGTCGACAGGCCGGTAGGGCTGGGGCCAAGTCAGTTGGTGTCGTCCCCTTGTTAGCAGCTGCACGGCTGGTCTTCTTGCTTCTTGTTCTTCATGTAGTTTCGGAATCGGGAACTGAGGAAGGAAGGTTCAGGGTGCCCCTAAATACTGAATTTAGGGGCGTTACAGGTAGGTAAAGGGCAGGGACCAATGGGTCCCTTCCCTGGGGTGGGTACACCCCCTACTCTGCCACTCTCCAGTGGGAGGGGGGCAGGAGCCTGTCCTTGGTTGGCTGGGTCCCCCCATCCTCAAGATGGCGGGGACTCGAGGTTGTGCTTCACCTCACCTCCCCCACCTTAGGGGTGGAGTTGGCAGAGGTGGGCACACCTCTCTTCCTCACTTTGTTTTTCCCGCCGGGTCTCCCGCCCAAAGTGGGGGGGTGAGAACCAGTGGGGACCAGTTGCTGAGTACAGCAAGTGGTCTGGAGAGGCTCACAAAGGCGGTGTGCCTTTGAAGCTTCTCCTTCGTGGACCCTGCCCATCCTGGGGGAGGAGGCTTGGCACCTCGTCCCAGGATGTGCATTGTTTCAGGCCCCCGAGAGCGGCAAGCTCTCGACCCAGGGGTCCAGAAACATGTCTGGTGGTGGCAGCCTCGGCAGCCACTCAGTCAGGTCACTGGGGGTTGGTCGAGTTTCAGGGGGCATCTCTAAGATGCCCTCTGTCGTGCATTTTACATTAAATCCCACACTGGCATCAGTGTGGGTTTAATGTGCTGAGAAGTTTGATACCAAACTTCCCAGTCTTCAGTGTAGCCATTATGGTGCTGTGGAGTTCGTAATGACAAACTCCCAGCACCATATACTCTTAATGGCAGCACTGCACTTACAGTGCCCAGGAATGGGCCTGGGTACTATAGGGGTACAGGACTCATGCACCTGTACCCTCACCACTGGCATAGGGCACCCAGCTAGAGGGGTGACTGATGTATGCCAGGGCAGTGGGTTGTGGGCATGGCACACAGGGATGTGTGCCATGTCGACTCTTCACTTTGTTCTGCACCAAGACACGCAGCCTGCAAAGGCAGTGTGTGTGTGTAAAGGTACAGGGCCTCTAAGGGTGGCACAATAAGTGCTGCAACCCTTTGAGGCCTTCTCTGGTCACAGTGCCCTAGGTACTTGTGGTACCATTTACCAGGGGCCTACCTGTGGCCAGAGATTCCAATTGGGTTTAGGCTTCAATGCAGTTTTAGGGAAGGAACACAGGCCCTGGGCACCTGCTTGGCAGGAGCCCAGGGCACACTCAGTCAAAGCACATCAGCAATTCAGCAAAAAGTGGGGGAATACCATGCAAGAAAGAGGGCACTTTCTCACAGTTTCTTTTGGGGAAATCTTACTCTTCAGAAAAGTGATTACTTGATTATATTTTTTCATCACCTCATCTGAAGGTGCACCTGTTTTCACATATCTAGGATATTCTTCTTTAGGCCAATCAATAGTAATTTTACACTCAGTCCATAAATCAGCTGGAACTAAGATCTCAAACAAACCATCTAAATCTTTCAACAAAACGTTTTAAACCTTTAAAAACCTCTCTATCTGTTTGTATCACTCAACAGGTTTCTCCCTCAACCTGGGAAAGTCATTCGTAAAAGATAATATATCCTGTCTTGACCAAGGAACATGAACATATCCACCACCTGGAACTTTTCTCATTGGACACACCATTTCGCCTGTCCTGTTTCCCTTAATGGAAATAGTGACGCATTTTTACTTGCAAGCATTTCTTCCTTCTTTTTCGCCCATCTGCCTTTCCATCGTTTTAAATCACCCCATTTCTTCAAAGTATTCGTTAATTCTTTTATTTGCAATCGTTTACCAGACGTATTCAAACTCTCCAAATCTTTATCAGTAAAGTCCAGTCTATATGTTTTCTGCAAAACCTTAGACTTCTCTATATCAACTCCATATTCTTGTGCAGGTTCTGCCAACTTCTCATGCAAATTCTTTGCTTTCCATGTTGCATTCTTGCACAAAAACAACAACTCCTCATCTCGATACTTATTCAACCTCTCTGGACTTATTGTACCAATAATCATTTCTTCCAGATCCACTCTCAGTCTACCTACATCTATTCTCGATTGAGACTTATTATTCCCCATTCCTCTTATCCAGTCATCTAACTCCTCTGGCTAAGGACCCACCAAACTCCCTGACACTGGAGTTGCCCCTCTAACATCTTGTACTATCTTTCTAGGATCCATCTGTACACTTCTCTTGGGTGTTTCGATCACATTTTCACTAACTGGAAGATCAATCAATGAAGTATTCATCTCAACTGGCTCCGATCCACTAACATTCCTGACATTATTCACAGGAATTGTCAATGCATGTACTCTCGATATATTCTGACTCTCACCATACAATGGAACTATAGGACCTATTGTTACTGTTACCGATAATGCTTCTGCATTCAAACTCATCTGATTAATTCTCTGAGTTAACTCCTCTCTCGCCTTATTCAACATATCAATCTCATTCTCCTGCAACACTCGAGTACCTGATGAAACTTGTGAAGCTACCGGAACTTGTGTAACCTGTGAAGGATGTGGAGCTTGCGAAGTTTGTGGAACCTGAGGAACCTGTATTTCAATTAGGGGTGCATTCGGAATAGTTTCCCCTGAACTTTCCTGATATGGTGGAGGTCTCTTTAACAATATTTCATCCATTATCTCATCATCTATTTCATTCAGATCTATATCCTGTTCCGAAGTCTCTGGGTTATTCTTTTTCTCTTTACATTTGCCTCCAGTCTGATCTTCAGCCACTAATACTGGATATAATCCATCTGCACTCATATCTCTCCTCCATCTTTTCTTTTGATCATCCCATCAAGCTTCAGAATACCTTGATATTATATTTCTGTATTTTATTCCATTCCTATCTCTCTCCCGTTTATATGCCTCATGTTCCCACTCCTCAAGTCCCATACTGCATAGGTCTAGGATTTGGTTTCAATGAATTCATTCGTCCTCTCAAGTTCTCCAAAATCCTTACATTAAATGTACCATGCTCCGGAAAAGCTAAAACTCTATCATCTTCTGTATAACTCATCCAATTCTCTAACCATGTACAAGTATGATACCCACGTTCCAACATCATAAAAGAAGCGGGTGTTCTCGGAGGAGGTATAGGTAGACCCTCTCTAGTAACTATCAGCTTGTCCTTTTAAAGAAATCCTTTATTCTGTTTACCATCTTCATTTTTCAACTCTTTTCATGCTAAATATTTCAGCAAACAAAATAAAATCTGTCCGTAATTCTGCTTATTCTATTTGTTAGCACTTGTCCAATGCCAGCGCGACTCACACCAACCAACCAATCAGAGCTCTCTACGTATCCATCCGCTATCTCACCCAATACCAGCGTGGCTCACACCAACCGGCCAATAAGAGCTCACTACGCGCCCGCTGCCTGACCAATGCCAGTGCTGCTTTTTGTGACGTCAGTATTACTCCTGCTACTGACCCTCCCTTTACAAAATAATACGGCAATGTATTTCTAAGATTTCTCAACTAAATTCTTGTTAAAAGCAACACAAAACAATGCTACTTTGTCTGCTCCACTAGTAAAAGAGATAGTTTCACCTTTCGAAACGAGATTTCTTTCACTTCTAGTAAAATAACAACCAGCGCTACTCTACTCGCATTCAAGTTAAAGGAGGACTTGGTACTCCTCTAGGGATACTAGCCAAAGTTTCGGAAGAGGACTTTCCTTTCAGAAAGAGGGCTTGGTACTCCTTTTGGGATGTAAGGCCAGAATTTCGGAAGTGCACCCTTCACTATTTCATGCAATCTTCTTTTGATCGAATAAGTCCCTAAAATAACATCAACAGCTTTTCACTGTTCAATATTACGACAACAGACAAAGTACTTCTGCAGTGTGATACTTTTCCACACTATTCCTCTGCCACATAGGCTAAAATAACATCATCCCGGGATCTTAGGTTACTCCGCACCCGTACTTCCAGACAACATAAAACAAAGAACACTAACTTTTCATGTTAATAACCAATAAATCAATAATCAATAATTATTACCAAACTAATCAATAATAAACCATCCTCTGCTACCAAAGCTGATCCAGCGATCAGGGATCGCTAATTTTTCATAAACTCAGGCCCATTTACACTACCCAACTAATCCCTTCACGCTAGGGTTCAGTGTGATGCAAGATAATACCTAACTCACCAATTATGCAATAGAACATGCATTTCTCCCCACAATATTATATAAATTGTGGCAATGGATACTATAGTTGAGAAGTTGATGATAATAATTATGCAGTCATCTATACTACCAAATAATAACAGACTCAGTATGTAAAATTTGAAATGTTTATCGTAAATAATGTAAATTGAATGCTCATTAAGTACAGTCACACAATGCAAAGACACAGATTATCGCAGAAAAAACAAAATATCAGCAATGTATAAATCATACTCATGTCATATAAACAGTGCATTGAAGGAGTGGATAGGCGAAGAAAGAAAAGTTTCAGAGATAAAATACATTTGCAAATGATTATGCAAATTTCGAGAATCGTCTATACTAACCCAAATGAGATTCGGGGAAATTCACCCCTTTGGCCATAAAGGGCAGCAAGGCCACTCAAGAAGAGTCGAGTAGCAAAGATTAAGTCAGGAATCAGGAAACAGGTAGGCCTCTATCTGGAAACAGCAAACCGATGACAGCGACGATCTCCCGCTAGCTAACACCAGCCGACCTAACCACACCCACCGGGGCACCTCAATTATATCCTAAATCTTAAAAGTCCAACCCACATATGTTTCTAAACTGGAACGATATTTGTTTCTCATTGGCTAAGGACGGGGTGTCTCTGTCACACCACTCTCATCATGACCAGTTCATTAAGTGACCCATTGTCCTGAACATTTAGCATTACAACAGATTCTACCCAGGAAACAATTTTGAACACAAACACAGCACATATTTCCTGAAGAGTATTACATGTATCGAATGTATCAAGTCTTTCACATTTTCTTTGTTTCCCTCTGCCATCTTGTGAGGAAGTTGCATCGCTTCTACTTGCTTATCGAAATGTCTTCCGAAGCTTGGCAGTCAGTCAGCACACTGTGAAGGTCATTTATTATGCCTCTGCGTTTTCTCTCCACATACAAAGCTCATTTCAATTTATTTATTTTTCCTGAGCGAACATTAACCCCAAACTGGCATGCAGAAGTGTAGGCCCATGCTTCTTTCTTCTACAGAGAACAAAACATAAGCATTTATTATTTTCATGAAATATATATTTTCAAAGCGCACCATCACAACCCATGCACAACCCTTGTTATTCCTAGCAATTATTTTTAACGTGCATTGAAGCAGCATTAGTCTCTTTATTGAAGCGCTTTTGGTCTAGTTTTCATGCATTAGTTATTCGCATTAGCTCACGCATGCGCAAAAGCATTTCCCCTTATTTTAGCGTTTTTAATAATATTTTCACAGCACACTGTTAATAAAATGTTACTGAGGGTTCAAACCGAGCAGGTTTTATTTTCTCAAAACCCTGCTCTATCAACCCTTTGCAGGATCTTCAGCTGTGCATCCATCATGACCCTGTCACCTCTTGCCCTCTTCCCCAGTTTTAAGGTGGAGGCGTTCACCTGTCGTTTTAGTTTTCGGACCGCCAACTGTATATCTTTGACTTGAGCCCTTAGTACCTTTTTTGGGTCTACAGAATCATATTGTGGAGGATTAGGGATGAACACAGGGGTGTTTTGTACATTACCCTGAAGTACCCCAGGGGCCATTCTCAGACGGTCCTCCACAATGCCATTCTGTAACGTGGGGCCTGTAGGGATCAAAGAAATAGGGTCCCAATGCGAACATCCTGGGGATCCCGTGGCCGGTTCCTCACTAGACACGACATCCAAACTTTTATTTGGGCAGCCGTTCCATCCTATACTGCTATCAGGGTATGTTGAGGTTGGTGATGTGGGATTTACACTTGATACGGGGCTGGTTGGGTCATACGCTCCTGGTGGGGTGATAGGGGACATAGGGTATGGGGAATTTAAAAGCTGATCAAAATACTCAATGGACCCGGAAATGTAGGACTCGTCAGAGTTATGGTCAGGTGTGTGTCTATCCGTTGCCTGCAACCCCCCATTGACCACATTAGAAGGCCCCCCGTGCACGGCTTCTGTGGGTCTGTCAATACTGTTCACCAACCCTTCCAAGGCCTTGAGAGACCCTAGGCCGTCGGTATAAGTTGTTTCTAAGGGTTGATCAATTACAATCGGTGCGTCCCTATGCCTCTTAGGAATGATTATAGATGGCTTTGGGGGTGGCGCCTCTACAGGGGTTCTCAGCTTATTTGAAACTATAGAGTGTTTCAGGGTGTGGGAAGGGGGCTGTGGTGTAACGGTCTTGTTTAAGTTCCCTTCTACTGATTCTACTTGTAACTCAGGGACCACATTCTTCTTCTTAAGATTTTTCCTTGAGAGGCGATTCACTTTTGGGGTTTGGAGTTGCACCAGATCTTCTGCAACAGCCGTCTTTGCAAATGGCCCTTTAGAGATCAGGGGGGTAAGGGGATCATGCAACGGTGTAACAACCTTTTTTAATGAGAGATCTAAAGGCGCCGTTTGGGGCTCTGGGACCATCTGCTTCTTCTTGAGGTTTAAAGGAGTTGTTTGGAACTCTGGGACCACCTGTTTCTTCTTCTGGAGGTTTAAAGGAGC
The DNA here is from genome assembly GCA_963921515.1 of Calotriton arnoldi. Taxonomy (NCBI): domain Eukaryota; kingdom Metazoa; phylum Chordata; class Amphibia; order Caudata; family Salamandridae; genus Calotriton; species Calotriton arnoldi. Next base: position 609,789 of record CAWUFW010009164.1, read on the forward strand.
TGTTTGGGACTCAGGGACCACCTGCTTCTTCTTAAGGTTTAAAGGAATGGCTTGGGGCTCTGGGACCACCCTCTTCTTCTTAAGGGATGGTCCTCCTCTGGAATCTCCCACCCGGTGCAGAATAGGCATTCCTGTAGGAGTGTTTAACAGGCTGGAGGGTGGCTTGACTTGACATTTCATGTCTGTGCCGGGTCTCTGCTGGACATGTGCATAGTAAGAGCATAGTTTGTCCTGGCGTACACGCCTACTCACACATTTTGCTGTAGGCTTGCTGTTCTGTACAGTCTTTGTGATGTCGCTTAACGGGTCCATCATTCTCCCAGCCATGCATGGCTCTTCTCCAGTGAGCTTTTGAGCTGCTCCTAGAATGTAACATAAATATATATATATATATATTAGAAAAAGTAAAACAAAATGAAAAATAAAAAAAGAAACCTGTATAAACTGTTTACACTAACCGCAGACACCTTACGGGCCTATAACTTCTACACAATCTTTTATACACCCACTACTACATGATGGCGGTCCTTTCTGTTTGAGCGAATAAAACCTGAGAGTTCTTTTTGACACCCTTTTGAAAAAAAACACACACCTGTTAGAGGTCTTTTCCCCGCTCCTTTCTTCGTCACAGGTCCCTCTTTAGATGCTGAAGCCTTCCTTTTCAGTGGCCCTTTTTTTGCTCGCTGAGCAGGCTCTTGCACAACCGCGCCGTCCGTGCATGACTCCATGGACCCTGTAAAGAAAGAAAAAAAGTCACATTTGCTGTATAAACCATGCCTTAGCAGTCCCTTCTGAGGAGCCCTCCTACAGTTCACCGCTGTGGTTTTTGTACTAACACAGCGTAAGTCTTAAACAGTTTAAAGAGCCGGGCCTTTTTTTATTTACCTGTAAGAACTGTGTTGTTTTGCACGTTGTTCGCCACGTCTTGACACTCCAGGAACTGTTGTAGAGCGTCAACAGCTAGTTGTAGTTCGGCGTCATAACCTGTAAAAATCATACATACATGGGAACACCGTTAGAAAAGCAGAGTTTCTGAGACACCGGTGTACAAAAACTACTCAGAACTATAGAAATCTAAATACATATACCTTGCTGAAAGTTCAGTAGGTCTTCGTCACTCAGAGTTATTTCCTGGAGGTCCTGTGGTGGGTTAGATCAAACTCGGCGTTTTTTAAAAATAGCACTCATAAACATCGCATTACTACTTGTCACCTTAGAAAACGTAAATACATAATGCATAGAGACATACATCCTTACATGTGGCATGTGTAAATCAATGTCTAGGAAATGTTACATAGGCCAGAGGTGTACAAACTATAGGAACAACCTGTCAGCCCTACTGCTAAACACCCTAGTTAAAGTTTGGAGAAGCATTAATTCAAAATTGAAAACAACCCCATGCATTTACGTTTACTTTTTAATAAGAAACCCTGATTCCTACCACAAGCCCCCCCTCATGTACAGCATTAATCTATGCACATATCAATAGTATGCCGGCCGCAAGATGTTATTTGCCTGCTTTAATAATTCACTGTTCTATGTCAGGGGTTTAACTTATAAACTGCAAGTAACAAAAGGATATCTCTCTGAAAAACAGGGATCCAAGCCACAATTACATTATATACACAGTCTGGTTGTATGGTACAAATTCTTTTGCAGCATACATATTAACCCTATGTGCAATTTTATGATCATCTAAAATCTACAGTAGCCAAAATGCCTATCTCACCCTTGAAAGAACATTATTCACAGGGCGTATGTTAGCATCTATTTATTTTATTTATTTATTTTGTTCATTTGCGGGGTCTGGAAATTGCTGTTGGCAAGGTACTTTGTACCAGGTGCTTTCAAAATAAATAAAGAAAAAAATCTTAATTCTGCAGCAGTACCAACAATCACTGCCTTTGATGTTATTTCAAAACAACTCTGTATATTTACTTCACAGGCTCATCGTTTCAGAACTGCAGCATTTTCTATATTCTATACACCACCCCCATGGTTGTTCCTTATTTATCTTATGCAGCTAACATTCATTGACATAGCCCCAGTCCTGGTTTATTGTAGGTGTAATGTTACTTATTGTGTATATATCAAGGTGAATGGGCAGAAGCAGCAAAACACCAGTAGGCCAGCACAGTAAGCTAAATTTGTTTGTTTTTAAACATACCCGTTCATAGAGTGCAAGGAGGGGAGCGCTAAAGCAAGAGTAATGCTCTCCCCCTACCGGGGCTGTCTGTCCGAGGCCCCGCAGTTAATTTACAACCAGGGGTCTCTGCTAACGATACCCCTGGCTGTAAACGTTATAAATCAATACATGGGAATCCCTACAGGGAGTTCCCTCATGTTGCAGGGCTGCGCCTGCCTTACAGGCTGTAAGATCGGCCTTCCGTGTCCTCGCCGAAGATCGGTCCCACCCACCGTGACCTCTATGGGGATTCCCTCGACGTCAGTATGGGTGGGGCCTGCCTTCGGAGAGGATGTGGCAGCTCTGCCCTAAGAGACCGGCCGCGCCATTTTGACCATGCTACTGCATGCACCGGACCCAGAGCCCTGCACTATGGAAGTGGGCTCTGGGTCTACACCTGCAGTTTCGGGCCGCTGGATACAACGCAGCCCACCCCGCAAGCCAGTCCGGTCACAGAGCACCATCACGGGTAGGCGGACTCTGTGGGCAGCCTTCGTAGTTTCCCTAAGCGGGCCCCTACCGACGCCATTCGGGGACACGCTCCCAGAGCCCCAGCATTGTGGAAGAGGGCTCTGGGGGTCTGCACATCAGTTTTGGGCCACAGGCCCCCACACCTGCAAAGACCGCACATTCTCCCCGACCACTGCATGGAGTCCCAGGGCCTCTGGGGGCTTAATTAACGCCGATGGGCCCTCGAGCCCCAACATTGAATCTTACCACATTTACACCCCCCAGAGCCCCGCAATGTGGAAGCGGGCTCTGGGGGGGCCACAACCGGTTTCGGGCCATGGGCCCCAGCGCAATCCCACCAGACATTCCCCAGAGCCCCCCAGTGTTGAATCGGTCTCTGGGGCGCCCTGAAATGGTTACGGGCCATGGGCCCCTATGCTAGCCCTCACAATCCCCAGAGCCCCATAGTATGGAAGCGGGTTCTGGGGATTGAAAACCCCTGTTTTGGGCCTCAGGCCCCACAGCGGCCCATTCACCATTCGTGGGCACACCCATAGCACAGCACCAGAGCCCTGCAGCAGGCCCCCAGAGCCCCTCATGACAGTGTTGGGGTTCTGGGGTTTGAACACTCCGCCCTGGACAATGACCCTTGAGGCAGGCCCTTCGCCAGAGACAGTTCCCCAGCATCATAGCCATGCCATGGCTTCAGAATCCCCAGAAAACCCTGCAACACCCCGCTCCATGCAGCCTTGAGACCCCAGACAAACACACGACAACTGTGGGGTGAGTACTTAAATCATTGTTTTTTTACTTGGAATATGTTTAGTATCTTTTGCATGCTCTGGACCCCTTGAAACTGCTGAGCTTCATATAAAATGTTTTTAGGTGCTGTAAAATATTATGGTCACAATACTATGTCTCAATCTCAAACCCCTAAACCATCTAACAATATGCTTATTCAATTTAAATACATCGCCACCCTGCTTTTAGTACATTTTTAAAAACCCTACGTTACACCCCGTGTCATTCTCCAAAGCACATCATCTTTTGATATATTAAATACTTGCATATATTGCGTAAAATGCCCTTTAATAGTCTTAAGACGGCATACCTACAGCATCCCTAAAACCACCAGCATTATTGACATTAAACGCAGACCTGCATGGCGCTAAACTCCCAGCTTCAAAACCAACCCCGTTATTCACTTCAAACACAACCCCTACATGTCTTAAACAGCCTTTAAAAGCCTTAAGTTACAAACATTTACCGCCTCCAAAGCCTCTAGCAGTATCCACATTAAATACAAGCCCACAGTTTGTTAAACAGCAATTACAATGTTAAGGATGCAGCCCTGTACCACCCCAAAACCATCCGCATTATTCACATTAAACAAAACACCACTATGCATTAAACATTACTTAAAGCTTTGAGGATAGAATCCTACATTGCGCTAAGCACCATTAAAAAATACAACATTGTTTGCATTAAATGCATACCCCCCAATACTTTAAATACACCCTTAAATCCTTAAGACTGTAACAATGTGCCATCCCCTATTTATTTACCTCCAGTAGAGTACAGCATGCAGCATCATTCTGTGCCAAGTTTTTCTGCTCCATTCTTCCCTTTAAGTTCCTGTTCAACAAACACTCCAAACACATATTTCCAATGGGGTTTTTGAATGTCTGTGCTGGAGCCCTAAAGTATGCTTTTTAGGTCTCGCGCCTGCGTTGCAGTGCGCAGCACTACCGCGGCGCGAGACCTCTAGAAAGGGCTTCTGAAAACGACCCACACGCTCGTGCGTGTGGTTTTGTTTTCAGAAGCCCTCATTAGCTGTTGCGTGCGTTTTTTAGAAAAACGGCACGCTGATTGAGCAAAGGCGGGCGCATGTCCCGCCTTCGCTCCTCCCATTCCCGACGGTGGCCAGAACGCGCATCAGCGCGCGGCACAGACAGGCTCCCTCGCCCCCCCCTCCCGCTCCTCTGTGGTTTCGATTCCCGCGTTCGGCTGGGTTTCGATTCCGTGCTTGTTAACATTTTGTAGGTGCGAAATGCCCGGTACCTGCATAACACATCTCTGCGCAGTGGAGCTGGAGGAGCGTTGTTCGTGGTAAGCCATGTTATATGTTTGGAGTACATAACTGTTTCATATCTAATAATGCGTCCAAAACCGGCCTCCAATGGCTCCAGCCCACTGTAGAAATGCCCAGTGGAGTAAAAGACCTATCTGGACCTGAGCACATGGGAAAAACACTTTGTGCTTAAAGTTATTTGCGTATAAAAGTACCTTGTTGACGACTGTAAGTTTAGAAGCTTCGTAGAGACTGCAGCACCTTTCTGCAAGTGTCGGATTACCTGTGTATTTTCTAATTTGATTTCCGCCATTGTACCTTTTGTTTGAATACGTCTTTTCACATCTTGGAATGGAGCGTAACTGGATCAGTTTACAGAAAGACTTGTCACTACCTGATCCAACCAGATCGAGAATAATACTGCCCTATAACTGTAAAGCTATTTTTATGTGGAATTCGTTAACACCCTCACCGACCCGCCCTCTCCCACCCCAAGCACAGACTCCCCCGCCTCCTTCTCCCATTGCTGAAAGAACCCCTAGTTCCTTGCGTAAAAATATCCCCAGGTGCCATATTTTCAGACTCTGTTCAAGTCTTTACTAATACAATGTCGTCCTTGAGAAACTGCTGCACGTCATTTTTCCTTGCGTGCAATACTATGCACAAAGGAACTGGCCTGCCAGGTTCTGTTAGCAGCATTACCAGCACATTCAGGATAAGCTCGCTCTCACATTCAGGTTGTCTCTTCTAATGTAAATCAGGCCCTGGTGCACATGCCACAAAGTGGAAGATTAAAAATGAAGGATGAGGACGGGAACAGGTACTTAATGGTGAGGACGCTAGAAGGAACATTAACATTTGTAGTAGGGTGCTGTGACTGTTAATTTGTCTTGAACTTTCCGTATGATCTAGAACTGATGTATGTGTGTATGTATATGTATGTGTGTATATGTATATATATATATATATATATATATATATATATATATATATATTCCATGTCCGAGGTCCCTTCATGAGCACAAAAATTGAAGCGCACGCACTGAGCTTATGTTTATCTTCTTTTAATTGCCAACACGCTAGAAACACTGGACTGACGCGGTTCGGCACGATCACCTATAAAAAAAAAAATCTATATATAGCGCGTGTGTGTGTGTGTGTATATATTACCATAAATATACGAATAACGCACTCTCAGGAGACCCACAGGAATGCTCAGATACTCCGTTTAATGAGCTTCACGTGAAGCTCATTAAACGTGATAAATAAATCAGTTGGCCATGCTGTGGATTGAAGCTGTAGCGCACAACCCAGCGAGCTATCTCACATACTTTTCTTAAGTGCTTACACAGGCTGTTAAAAGTGGATACAGTTAGAAACTGGTTATATTGACTCCATAGACATTTAAAAAGAGGCACATATTTGATAACTATACTGTAAAAGGCAACGTTTGGCACTTTTTTTTTCAGAGTACACTTATGTAGCCTTCAAGATGAGAATTCTTTTTCAGTTTGTGTTCCTTTAAAGGCCTCAGTGAAAGGCGAGAGGAAGGGCAGGACAGAAGTTCATTAAGTGCTAAGAAATGAAGAATTCCATGTTCAGCTGTTAAGAGCTCATCATAGCACATGGGCTGATTGATGTAGCGGGTAACCAGGAGATTTTTTTAAAACACTTTAGGTGTTCTGATATTCCTCTAAAGCTGGGGCGGAGTCAGCGACATGTCAGACTAGGCCGATGTCTCTGAAAGGAGGGCGCTGCGGGTCCAGGGCCGGCGTTAGCCGCGGGCCGAGCATGGCCCAGGGCGTCTAGTTTCAGAGCGAGCGGCGAAATGGCCTTGCGTGGAATCCTGCTTTTGATCTTTCATTTTATTTCAAGATCACTCGCGCCTCGCTGCATAAACTATCTTGTCCCCTCACTCAGTCCCTGTTCCTTCCCCTCCTTCTCACCCCCGCCCAGGGCCTCTCATTTCTAATTTAGCCTCTCACTAGGCGCTATAGGCGAGGGAGGGGGTGGGGGTGGAGAGCACCTCCCTGTGAGCAGTCGTGGGAGCTCTACGGAGATCTCTGCTGTGCTAAGTACCCAGGGCCCAGTGCGCATCCGGATTCATGGCTAATCCTTTTATCAAAGGTGCTGAAATGTCGAGAACTGCTGCTATGCCCATAAAATAAGCACATTGCAGCAAGTATTCTGCCTGCATTTTAATTTGTTCATTTTGTCTGAGAGAAAAGGGAGAGAGAGATCCCAACTGTTTGGTATGCAGTTATCATCCCCAGAAGAATGAAGTGATGAGTTGGCCATGCTGTGGATTGAAGCTGTAGCGCACAACCCAGCGAGTTATCTCACATACTTTTCTTAAGTGCTTACACAGGCTGTTAAAAGTGGATACAGTTAGAAACTGGTTATATTGACTCCATAGACATTTAAAAAGAGGCACATATTTGATAACTATACTGTAAAAGGCAACGTTTGGCACTTTTTTCAGAGTACACTTGTGTAGCCTTCAAGATGATAATTTTTTTCAGTTTCTGTGTTCCTTTAAAGGCCTCGGAGAAATTGAGGATTATTTGAGAATGGATGTTATCCTCAAAATGAAATAGAAGAGCACGTAAAAATCAAGTCAAAAATAAATAACATGAGTAAAGGAAAAGGGGGCAGCAGAGGGAAAAATGAAACCCATAGAAAGAGGTCAATCATTTGAGAGTGTCCCCCGGATCAGCGGACGGACCCCCGTTCATTCGCAACCTCCGAAATGGACCTCCTAAAAGGGGTTCTAGCTACCAATGATGTCTTGCTGTGTAATTCTGGGCATATATGGCTGTTGTTCATGTATTGGGCATTGTCCTGTAAATGGATACCTTTTATCGCCTGGCTCGCATTGGTTTGTATCGAGTAGGCTGCGGTAGCAGTCCACTACCGTGCTTCCTCGGGGTTGTAGGGTTTATATGCAGAACACTGAAAGTGGATGAGGGACGCAGGGGGAGGAGGTGGGGGGCTACGTTGGCTCCCATGTGTACGATTTATAATCCTAAACATTACCGCTGTGTAGCCCACACACATCACGTGCATGAACTGGCTTTTCTTTGCTCAACAGGCTAAACATTACCGCTTGTGTAGCCCACACACATCACGTGCATGAACTGGCTTTTCTTTGCTCAACAGGGCTCTCGGTCCTTCCAGAACCAAACACCAGGTTGATTGCACCCCCACCCCCATGCTATCTTTTCAGATTGCTTCCAGCTCCCCCCCCCACCTTCCCCCACCCTGCTCAGGGCCTTTAAACCCAACAAGTTGAGCATTCCCAATTCCCTAGCCCTCCCCCACAAAAGAATTCCATAGAGGCGGGGCCCCAGGCTGGGAGAGTCCATCAGTGGGGCCGGAAGATGGGGGCTCGGAGGAGGACGCTTGTGCAGCAGCGAGCACCAGGCAGTGTCACGTATTTTGTTAGGAAGGGTATCTTTAGAAAATATTTTTTTCTACTACCATGTTATGGTTACAAAATTCTAATTAATAGCGGTAGTACTTTTACTGTTTTAGCCAGGCTTCCCTTTGAGTGGGACTTTGGACAGCTGTTGGACGGGTTTTGGCACTTTCCAGACCGCTCTAATTTTGGCAGATGGGGACTTTAAATTGCGCTTAAAAGAATGGCACTACAGCCCCCGCCCACTTTTCCAGCTTCTGGTGTAGTAACAACCTTGTTTATAGATATTGTAATAGGTGCGTTGGGGTCGAATGAGGTCGTTGAGAGTCGGGGCTACACGCTTTCCTTTAACACGCCCTCTCGCGGTTTGTTCGTGTGCCTTTTATATAGAAAATGCTACTCGAGTGCAAATCTGAACACCTGGAGGCTGCTTCTCAAAGCCATTAGGCGCTATAGATGCTTTCAGCCAGGAGCAGTCTTGCCTGTAGATTGGACTGCCTTTTCCTCTGACACATGGCTGTTTATTTGCCGTTCAGTCCACCATCTGCTGCATAACCAGCAGCGTTTCATTCAAAAGTGGGTTTCTGCTCCAACGGACCCACATGTTAAAGCACCGCACACAGAGTACAACCTGGTGTTCACGCTGAAAGAGGGAACTGTCGCTTTCTATGGGGGCAATCCAAGTGACGGTCTTCACAACCTCATGCATGGACTGAGGGTATGCGCACTAACGGACGAGCAGTATAGAAGAGTCTTCAATAAGTTCAGCCCGAGTACTTGTTCAAGGGCAGGCAGTTTCAAAGATTCCCGAATATGTTGCATAATGTTTCTAGTCTTGTTTAGTGTTAAGTGCTCGCCAAGGCGAGGCCTACAGCACCAACAATAGACATCAAGAACTTTGACAACGTGCATTGCTTCGACTTCGATATTCTATTTTACCACCGTTTCATGAAACCAATCTTTTCACACTCCCGAGAGTTAGGACACATTACAAAAAAAATGCAGTAAAACACATTTGTGTACTATTGCCAAATGATGGGTCTGTCAAAAATGGATTTCCACATAGTGCATACTTTCCCACAGTCCCATACAGAACGTGTTAAGTTTTCCCTTGTGTACTGCAGTTCCAGGAAAGCATCCACTTTTATGCCAACTTTGGGTACAGCAGCCAATTAAAATGAAAAATTGTTTTCTGTTGAGTTCAAGTTTTTTGCATGTTCTTGATAACGTGCTGTTGCCCGCATATCTGTCACTGTTCTCTCTAAATGGTCGTGGTGTTTCTTTTTGGTGAGGCTTACAGCTCTAAGTGACTAACATTTTCAACTTTTTGGATGTTTTTTAATAAAGAACTTCTGTTTTCTTTGGCACAAACCCTATATCCTGTATTGGATCTGCCATGTGGCCCCTTCGCATGATTAGGTCCAGCATCTTGAACAGCCATCATGTGTTGAGACAGCAGCCTTTCCTTGGACCGTGGATGGCTCTGCTCGCTCTGTGTTGGCAGTCTGGCGTGTAAGGGTGTTTTCAAACAACTGCAGCACCTCTCCAGAGTTCTGCAGTATTTTCTTCAGGCCTCACGATGCTTCTAGTAAATCGATTGTTTTATGGATGAATCCAGAGACTTGGCTTTCTTGGTATTGGACTGGATATGTTGTCTAATCTCTCCAGCGACTCAGTCACTATATACTGGCTTTGCTCGAAACTAGGTGATGCATTTCAGTGAATGCACTCAAAAGCTGCTATTTTTAATGAATAACTAAATTTATGTTTGAAGGGTATGCTAATTATTGTGAAAACAGGTTTATTGAATTAAAGCTCTAATTGTTTTTCGAAGGATAAAATAGCTTACAAAAGGAAATGGTTTATCTGCAAACATAATGGAAACAAGTGTTTCGTTCTGTAAATAGCATTTCCGTTTTTCCATACAACTGCCTTCCTACATTTTTATCAAGTTGCAAAGTTTCGGATGCAGGAACCACATGACTCTTTTCTCTCCCTAGCATCGATCTCCGCCACATAGGATGAAAACAAGCTATTTATCAAAGTAAAGCTCTTCTTTAAGGGGTAGGGATGGGCCAGGAGCCCACGATAATTCCTTCCTCTACTTTTCAATATTGCAATACTCCCACACCGTGTGCTTCAAGGGACCGTTCCCTGCTGCCTCCAAAAATAACAGCTCCTCCAGTCTCTGCCCCACCTTCTTGCACTCGCATGCAATTTATTTAAATGTGCTTACTTTTATAACAAGCATTTGCAATGCAATGGGTCTCGCATTATTAAAGTTTGAGCTATTGGCATTGCTAAATAATGCAACACCAATAGCTCAAACTTTAATAATGCGAGACCTATTGCATTGCAAATGCTTGTTATACTTGTCCTGGCATGCTAATTAGAAGACTCTAAAACTTTATGGAGGGGGAGGTCTTAGAACCAGGTATTGGGGGTCTTTGTAGGGACCCTTTTCTGTGTGTTGCATTGTTTGTTTGGTGCACCCTTATCAACTGACATCTAGCAATCAAGCCTGAACACTGTCGTGAGGATCTTGGCCCAGGAAATGTTTGTAGGTCTTGCTGAGTCAACACAGCCCTGGCTGCTCCCACGTCTTGTCATTTTGTAGCTGGGGAAGGTGTTAAAGCTGCTTGAACCCTTCTCGTGGGAAGGCTGGCTCCGGCTGATGTTTGTAGGACTTGATGGATCAACAGTACCCTGTTTGCCGAGGGGTGACATTGTTATAACATGCAAGGTGCTATACCTTTTGAGTCTCATGGGAGGTTTTGGGACTGTGCTGATGTTTAGTTTTCCAGTTCTCAGCCTTGTTCTGCTCAGCCCATGTATCCCTTTAGCATTTGACATCTGCTAATCGTACCAAGCCCCTGCTTGGGAATCTGTGAAGCAGTTTCTAGGTTTTAAGTTTTTTGACTTCTCAGCATAGGCCTGTGTGTAAGGTGATGCCTGATTTATAACAGGCCATATGTTATCCTGTTTCAGGTTCTCCTGGGAAGTTTGGGACTGGCCCCATGTTAGTTTTCTCCACTTCTCAGCCTTGCTCTGCTCACGACTGTTGTCATTTTATCAATTTGACATCTACATGTCAGAGCCATGCCTGGAAAGCTGCCCTTTGGCAGATGTGTTATCACTTCACCACTTGTGATCCTTACAAGGGTTTCCCACTCTAACATTTTAACAGCAGCAACCCGTTTTGAGGCCTGTCGGGGATAGTTTGCTGCCATTCCCTTTGGCAGGGATGCATTTCAAATTGACATAGCTGCTTCTTAAGAAAGACACTTCTTTTTTTTTTTAAAACACCTCTGCGCAGCAAACACCAGTGTTAGGCAGCCACAAAACCTTGGGGGTTGGGGAACTTGGGCTGCCTGCTTATTCACAGCTCCCCTTGCTGAGACCATATCTGTCACAGCTCTGCAGGCACAGTTTTAAACAGGCCCTTGCATTTCCCTCTTACCCGAAGACACTTTTGCGCACACATTTTTTTACATAACCCTAAATATACTGTTAACACCCTAACACAACCATTAACACATGCTCACACTCTGACACAATCCATGTGCCACACCCCCACACCAGCCCAGTTCCGGGGAGGGCTGTCACTCATACACACACGTAATTTCTGCAACATTTCAGCGCCGTTTTAAGGGCATGCCACCTGTCACTTTTAGTTTGATGAGGAAAGGTATCCCTTTAGACTACTAACATGTGGAAGCTTTAACTTTAATAAGTCGCATTAAAGATGACCATTGGAACTAAGAGGCAAGACAATTGTCAAGTAATGTAGGAAAGTAGGATCTGCTTCTTATGGTTACCCCCACTTTTTTGCTGATGTCTCACTGTTTTTGGACTAGTCTGACTGGGATCCTGCTATCCAGGACCCCAGTCTATCTGCTTTCTCCCTTAAATTGCTATGTATGTACTTTAGGTACACTCCAGATTGGATACTGGGGTACCCTTATCAGTCCCTAGTATATGGTACACCATGTACCCAGGGCATAGGTACCCCAGAGGCCTCCCATGGGCCGAAGCATGTATTATGCCACCCATGAGAGGCCATTCAAAATGACACAATAGGTCTGCTACAGCAGACTGTGTAAGCTGGTGCTTGCACCACTTACATAGATATAGATTCACTATATCTTTCTAAATCACTACACTTAAAAACCGGGAAACAACCTTTACAACGCAGTCATTACATCGCACTACCTTTACAACGTAGTCATTACAACGCAACATCCTTTACATCGCATGCCGTTACAACGCAGCCATTACATCGCATGTCACTACAACGCATGTAATTACAACGCATGTCACTACAACGCATGTCATTACAACGCAATATAAGGTAAGTAATGGGGAAGTAATTTTTACCCCTCCCCTATCAAACACTTACCCTACTGTTGCACTCACTGGAGTGGGAATAGTAATTTTTACCCCTACACTATCCAACACTTACCCTACAGTTGCACTCACTGGAGTGGGAATAGTAATTTTTACCCCTACACTATCCAACACTTACCCTACTGTTGCCCTAAAAGTAATATGCGTTGTAATGGTATGCGTTGTAATGGAATGCGTTGTAAATGTAGTTTCTAAAAATGCGTTGTGATGGCATGCGATGTAAAATCATGCGTTGTAATGGATGTTGCGATGTAAAAACTGCGTTGTAAAGGCATGCGTTGTAAATGTTTGCGTTGTATCGTCATATATCCTTAAAAACCTATCAGTCACCCCTAAGGGAGGCCTTATCAATCCTGAAGGCAGGGTGCTGGGTTTTACGTGGAAGGGTGCCCCTGCATGAGTAGGGCCCCTCTGCAGCCTTCAGAGACCATTCTCCGGGGTTGTCTGTGATGCAGCCAGACATATAGGTTAAGTTGCATAATAACCTCGCGGTAAATGCTAACTTTAAAACGGCTGCTTAGAAACATGTTGTGTTTGGTGTCAAACACCTTGGAATCATACCTCCACACCAGTAACTGGTGTGGGAGGTGTGATTCCACCCTTCAGAAGCGAGCTTCATGGGTCACCGGTCTACCCAGTACCAGCTTTCACGACCCGGGCAGCACAAAATGGATGCTGCCAGCCACAGACACGATTCTGCTCTCCTGTTGCTGATCCAAGCTTGAGCAGAGGAAGGCATGACAATAGGCATCCTGTCACAGGGAGGTGTAACCACCTCCCAGACAGGGTTTAGTGTATTGGGGCTGGGTGGGTGCACTCTGAGAGTGCCAGAAAGTCTGCACTGGGGGCACATTTGGTGTCCCTGTGCATAGTCCGGCTCATACCAGTTCTGGGAGCCATTGGCTCCTGCTCTGGTGTGAAACTGGACAAAGGACATTGGTGTAGCGACCCCTCTGTCCTGCCCCTCCCCTAGTCGGGTCCCCTGAATCTGTCAAACCCTTTCCCGTGGGTATAAAGTCGGTTACCTGGCTACAGGACTTTAGATTTTACCTGGACAAGATTCTACTAAGAAGAAACCAAGTACTTCGACTGTCTGCATGACGCTGGATGACTGAAGAATCTCCCTTGGAGTAAAGGAGTTACTCCCCTGCACTAGCACCATCTGACCGGCTTGCTGCTCCCAAGCTCCTGAGGACTCTGAAGATTTCAGCAACACAGGAGGTGGGTTTCCGAAGGTCCCTGAGGTCGATCTGCCCTCTCAGTGATTCTGAGACCAGTATCCCTCGTGGGGACCGCGTGACCCGAACCCCTGTGCACCGCGTACATTTGCAAGTGCATATGCTTGTTGGCAATTACCGAGCTTGTGCATTGGACTCTGTCTAGTCCTGACCCCGTGCAGTATTTGCACTGAAGAAATTTGGCCTCCTCACACTGAGTGCTCCGTGAGCTGGTGCTTTGCAAACTTGCTTGAGGTCTCCTCACGACTCCTGGTCCGTTGGCCTGTGGGTCCTGGTGAGGGTCACCTTGTTTGTTCTTGGGCTTCCCTGGTTGCTCCAGAAGTGCCCTGACTCTCCATTGCTTGTAGAGTCCCCTGGACATTGCTGGTCCACACCGTAACCTGTTTATCCTTCCTGTGTGGGTTGCATTTGCCAAGGCTTGTTAGTGCTCCAGCCGGACATCGACCCCTCAGCACTCGACATCTTTTGTGGGACAGCTCACCTCTAGATCCTGGTCATCCTTGACATCTCCTGGTCCCCGTGGCTGCAGAGTCAAGCATCCCTTCTTCGCACCTGAAGCACCTGACATCGGTGGGCATTCGACTACCAAGCCCCTGGTCACCTGAAGTGACCCAGACTCTGTCCCATCTGCTTTCAGGTTCCTCTAACCTCAAATCTAGGCTTGGATTCCCCCGGACACTCTTCACCTTCACGGCAGCAGTACTTCTTTGCAGCTCTCCCTTGAAAACGACGGAGGGTGCCGACACCACTTGACCCCTATTCACCCGGCTCCTCTGGGATAGGTAACACGGGCACCTTGGTACTCAGTGGTGGGTTGGCTCTAGAACCTCTTATGTTCCAACGGGTTTGTTTGAAGTCCTCCTAGAAGTGTTCTTAAACAGTAACTTTGCAACCGCGACTTTCCCATAGAGTTTTACGGAGCACGCGGTCGTGTTTCCTCACTGCACCCGTCCTCCGTGGGCTCCCTGTGTCACTACCTTGGGTGGTTCCTTGGGGTCCCGGCGATTCTACTTGCTCTAGGCACTGTGTCTAGTCAAGTCGTGATTGTTATACCATTTTTTTAGTATAAGATTCGGTCTCCCCCTGGAGCCCGCTGTGTATTGTGCTACTTACAACTGTTCTATTGATCCAGTATTGTGTGATTTTATATAACTACTGTGTGGTTCTCCTTTCATTTAGTCATTCAGGAGGTGATATTCTGGTAAAACAAGCTGCTTTACATTCCTTCAAGATTAAGCCTGAAGGCTGCTCTCCACAGCTACCACTAGGATAGCTTTCTAAAGGTTATCTTTGACCTCATACATCATAAGGGTCGTGTGGACTGGTACAGGGTGCCCACTTTAATTAGTGGACAGCATATACCAGGCCACCTTCTCACATTGGTGTGCAGCTGTTGGGATTCAAGCCTGCATTGTTTTGCCAGATAAATCTCATTGAGTGATTAACTGAAAACCACTAAGTATTAGGCACATATATTACTAAGATTAGAATAAGTAAGTTCTACTGAACTTGGAGTTGGGTAAGTCAAGGGTCTAGCATACCCTTTCTCCAACTCAAGAGAGTTTAGTCTCCACTAGGTTAGGTAGGTGCCTACACCACATAACACTAGTATGTCTTCTAGAGGAGAAGCCAGTGGCTCTCTGCCAACTAGGTACAATGGCCTCTCATTTCGGGAATTGAAAGCCATGTGTGTGTCTAGGAAGTTGAGGACAGGGAGAAGTGCAAACACCCAACGTCTCATTGAGGTGTTACTCTTAGATGACCTTAGGAAGACCCCAGGGTCCGATGAGGTAGATAGAGTGGGTGGGGCAGGGAATGAGGAAAGGCCAGGAAGTGAAACCTTCTTTGACCTGGACTCAAACCCTGACCAGGAGGATCAAAATGATTCTAACCTGGACAACATAGATCTTCCTTTAGGTGGGGGAGAAGGCCCCAGTGGCCCTCTCTTTACTCCACCAGGAAGAGTACAGAGTTTACCTAGGAGATCCAGATCTCCCTCTGTAGAATCTCGACACTCAGGAACTTCTGTAGGGACTTCCATATCAAATAAGAGGGAATCCTCTTATGATAGACAGTGCCAACTTCTGGAGCTTGAGAAAATCAAGCTTAGGCGTAAGAAGGAGCAGTTGGCCCTAGACAGGGAATCCCTAGATCTCCAGAGGGCTACAAAGAGATTGGGACTAGAGTCCCATGGTGGCAGCAACAGTGTCCCTAGGGTTAAGGAGTATACCCATGATAATAGGAACCTGAACAAGATAGTCCCTCCCTACCAGAGTGGGGATGACATCCAAAAATGGATAACTGCACTAGAGAGGGCCTGTAAGGTACAGAGGGTCCCTCAGGAGCAGTGGGCAGCTACCTTGTGTCTCTCCTTTAATGACAAAGGTAGAGATAAGCTCCTCACTGTTAGAGAAGACGATGCTGACAATTATTCAGTCCTGAAGAGTGCTCTCATTGATGGGTTTGGCTTAACCACTGAACAGTACAGGATTACGTTCAGAGACACCCAGAAGACACAGACTCAGGACTGGGTAGACTTTGTAGATTGTGCTACTAAGGCTCTGGACGGCTGGTTACTTGGCAGTAAAGTGGGTGATTTTAAAGGATTGTACAATTTAATTATGAGGGAGCAGATCCTTAATAATTGCCAAAACCAGTTGTTGCATCAGTACTTGATTCTGATCTGACCTCTCCCCAAGAATTGGGAAAGAAGGCAGACAAATGGGTCAGAACCAGGGTGAAGCAGAAAACTCAGAATCAAGGTGGTGACCAAAAGAAGCAAGATGATAAAACTCCAGATAAGGGTGGGGATAAGGGTAAAGACCAGAAGTCTTCACAGGGCCCCAAAAACCTGCATCTGGGGGGGAGTCACAATCTAACAAGGGTAAAAACAAAAAGAAACCTTGGTGCTTCCTGTGTAAGGAGAAAACCCATTGGACAAGAGATGCCAATTGTTCAAGGGCCAAGGATCCTCTACCAACACCACCACTGCCCCTAAGGCAACTGTTCCCCCTAGTTCAGCTCCAAGTGGTGGTACTGGGAACAAGGGTATAGTAGGGTTAACCCTTGGATCTGAGACGGATTCTGGCCTAGTCAGAATTCCAACTCAGGCTGTTTTGGTCTGTGATGGAGGCATGGATGTTGCCTCCTTATTTGTCAGTCCCAGTAATCTGGGGAAGTACAGACAACAGCCTTTGATAAATGGAAAGGAGGCCATGGCATATAGGGACACAGGAGCAAGTGTCACAATGGTGACAAAAGATCTTGTGGGCCCTGACCAGATCATACTTGGTGAAATGTACCAAGTGACCAATGCTAGCAATGTCAGGACAGACCATTCCTTCGCAGTTGTGAGTTTCAGCAGTGGAGGGGTAACTGGCCCTAAGAAGGTTGTGGTTAGCTCAGACCTCCCTGTGGAATGATTGTTGGGCAATGATTTGGAGACTTAAGCCTGGGCTGAAGTGGAACTCAGGACACATGCAGAAATGTTGGGCATCCCTGCAGATGTGTTTGCCATGACTAGGTCACAGGCAAAAATGTCTTCCACTGAACAGGCCCTGGATCCTGGAATAATGGACCAGGTGCCTTCCAAGAGAAGGAGCAGTAGGGGTAAGGCAGTGTCTTCCCCCCTGCCTCAGAGTGAGGATCAGTCTCCTGAGGGAAATTATCTCAGTCCCTGTGAAGTAACTGTCTCAGAGGAACTTGAACCTGATCAGGTTGAGCTCTTGGGGACAGGGGCCCTTCCAGGGCAGATCCGAGCCAGGAGCAGCTGAGCTGCCCCTCTCTTGAATCCCTCAGACAGCAAGCTGCTGCTGAGGCTGCTGGGAGTGCCAGTGGGTCCCACAGGATCTACTGGGATGGTGGACTTCTATATTCAGAGGGTAGAGACCCCAAGCCTGGTGCTACCAGGAGGTTGGTTATACCTCTGAAGTTTAGAGGCTTCCTATTAACACTGGCACATGACATCCCATTAGCAGGACACTTGGGCCAAAGTAAGACCTGGGACAGGCTTGTCCCTCACTTTCACTGGCCTCACATGTCAGAGGACACAAAGGAGTTTTGTCGCTCCTGTATTACCTGCCAAGCCAGTGGTAAGGCAGGTGGTACTACAAAGGCCCCCCTGATAACACTACCTGTGGTGGGGGTTCCCTTTGGGAGGGTTGGGATTGACATTGTTGGTCCCATGGATCCTCCAACTGCATCTGGGCACAGATTCATACTAGTGGTGGTGGACCATGCCACTAGGTATCCAGAGGCAATACCCCTTAGGACCACCACAGCCCCTGCTGTGGCCAGGGCCCTCCTGGGAATCTTTTCCAGTGTGGGTTTCCCTAAGGAGGAAGTATCAGACCGAGGTGCAAACTTTATGTCTGGTTATCTTACTGCTATGTGGAAGGAGTGTGGAGTGAATTACAAATTCACCACACCCTATCACCCACAATGCAATGGGTTAGTTGAGAGATTCAACAAAACCCTAAAAGGCATGATAAAAGGTCTCCCTGACAAGCTTAGGCGTAGATGGGGTATCCTTTTGCCCTGCTTTCTCTTTGCCTACAGAGAGGTTCCTCAGAAGGGGGTTGGCTACAGCCCTTTTGAACTTCTGTTTGGACATCCAGTTAGGGGTCCCTTATGTTTGGTTAAGGAGAGATGGGAGTAACCTCTCAAACCACCTAAACAGGACATAGTGGACTATGTACTTGGTCTCCGCTCCAGGATGGCTGAGTATATGAAGAAGGCATCCAAAAACCTTGAGGCTAGCCAGGAATTACAGAAAGCCTGGCATGACCAAAAGGCTGTTTTGACTGTGTATCAGCCAGGGCAGAAGGTATGGGTGTTGGAACCTGTGGCCCCAGCAGCTCTCCAAGGCAAGTGGAGTGGGCCCCATACCATTCTTGAGCAGAAGGGAGAGGTTACCTACCTGGTGGACCTTGGAACTCCCAGGAGCCCCCATAGGGTGCTCCATGTCAACAGGCTCAAACCATATGTTGACAGGGCAGACATGGGCTTGCTCATGGCTACTGATGAGGGACAGGAGGAAGAGAGTGATCCACTCCCTGACCACCTCTCACAGAACCCTGATGATGGTTCAGTTGATGGTGTAGCCTTGGCAGGCAGCCTCACTGAACAGCAACAGACTGATTGCAGGAAGGTCCTCAATCAATACAGATACATGTTTTCACTGACTCCAAGTCAGACCACCTGGTGTACACATGAGGTGGACACAGGTGACAGTCTGCCTGTTAAAAATAAGATTTACAGGCAACCTGATCATGTCAGGGACTGTATCAGGACTGAAGTCCAGAAGATGTTGGAACTGGGAGTGAAAGAGCCCTCAGATAGCCCTTGGGCTAGTCCAGTAGTCTTGGTACCAAAACCTCACACCCAGGGTGGTAAGAGAGAGATGAGGTTCTGTGTTGACTACAGGGGACTCAATGCAGTCACTAGGACTGATGCTCATCCAATTCCAAGGGCAGATGAACTTATTGACACTTTGGCCTCTGCCAAATTCTCAAGTACATTTGACCTGACAGTGGGTTACTGGCAAATCAGATTAGCTGAGGATGCTAAACCAAAAACAGCATTCTCAACCCCTAGTGGGCATTACCAATTTGTGGTGATGCCTTTTGGATTGAAGAATGCACCTGCCACATTTCAGAGGCTGGTGAATAAAGTTCTCACAGGCCTGGAAGCCTATAGTGCAGCTTATCTGGATGATATTGCTGTCTTTAGCTCCACCTGGGAGGATCACCTGGTCCACCTCAGAAATGTTCTGGAGGCCCTGGAAAAGGCAGGCCTCACTATCAAGGCCACCAAGTGCCAGATAGGGCAGAGTAAGGTTGTGTGCCTGGGCCACCTTGTGGGTGGAGGCCAGGTTCAACCATTGCAGAGCAAAATCCAGACCATCATGGACTGGGTTGCTCCAACTACCCAGACTCAGGTCAGAGCTTTCTTGGGCCTGTCTGGGTACTACAGGAGGTTTGTTAAGGGTTATGGATCTATAGTGACCCCCTTAAATGATCTTACCTCTAAAAGAATGCCTAAGAAAGTTCAGTGGACAGTTAGCTGTCAAAAGGCATTTGATGACCTGAAGCAGGCCATGTGCACTGCTCCCATTCTGCAAAGTCCTGACTATTCCAAGCAATTCATTGTTCAAACTGATGCATCTGAATTGGAAGTAGGGGCTGTGTTATCACAATTGAATGAAGAGGGTCAGGATTAGCCAGTAGCTTTCATAAGCAGAAGGCTGACCCCCAGAGAGAAACGTTGGTCAGCTATTGAGAGGAAAGCCTTTGCTGTGGTTTGGGCTCTGAAGAAGCTGAGGTCATACCTGTTTGGCACTCACTTCATTGTTCAGACAGACCATAAGCCCCTCTTATGGCTAAAACAGATGAAGGGTGAAAACCCCAAACTCTTGAGGTGGTCAATTTCCCTACAGGGGATGAACTATACAGTGGAACATAGACCTGGGAGTAACCATGCCAATGCAGATGGACTCTCCAGATATTTCCACTTAGAACATGAAGACTCAACTGGTCAAGGTTAGTTTAATGTCCTTGCGTTTGGGAGGGGGGGTTGTGTAGGAAAGTAGGATCTGCTTCTAATGGTTACCCCACTTTTTTGCTGATGTCTCACTGTTTTGGACTAGTCTGACTGGGATCCTGCTATCCAGGACCCCAGTCTATCTGCTTTCTCCCTTAAATTGCTATTTATGTACTTAGGTACACTCCAGATTAGATAGTGGGGTACCCTTATCAGTCCCTAGTATATGGTACACCATGTACCCAGGGCATAGGTACCCCAGAGGCCTCCCATGGGCTGAAGCATGTATTATGCCACCCATGAGAGGCCATTCAAAATGACACAACAGGTCTGCTACAGCAGCCTGTGTAAGCTGGTGCTTGCACCACTTACTTAGATATAGGTTCACTATATCTATCTAAATCACTACACTTAAAAACCTATCAGTCACCCCTTTGGCAGGCCTTATCAATCCTGAAGGCAGGGTGCTGGGTTTTACATGAGAGGGTGCCCCTGCATGAGTAGGGCCCCTCTGCAGCCTTCGGAGACCATTCTCTGAAGTTGTCTGTGATGCAGCCAGACATATAGGTTAAGTTGCATTATAAACTTGCGGTAAATGCTAACTTTAAAATGGCTGCTTAGAAACATGTCGTGTTTGGTGTCAAACACCTTGAAATCATACCTCCACACCAGTAACTGGTGTGGGAGGTATGATTCCACCCTTCAGAAGCGAGCTTCATGGGTCACCGGTCTACCCGGTACCAGCTTTCTCGACCCGGGCAGCACAAAATGGATGCTGCCAGCCACAGACACGATTCTGCTCTCCTGCTGCTGAACCAAGCTCAAGCAGAAGAAGGCATGACAATAGGCATCCTGTCACAGGGAGGTGTAACCACCTCCCAGACAGGGTTTAGTGTATTGGGGCTGAGTGGGTGCACTCTGAGAGTGCCAGAAAGGGTAAACATCCTTTTGTACGTGGTCATTACACCGCGTACCATTACTACGCATGCGCTGTAATAACGCATAGCCATTTCTACGCATGTTATTACAATGCATGCGTTGTAAAGCGAACCACATCGTTGTGAGGAAACTGAGGCGTTTCCTTACAACGACGTGCAACGATCACCGCCTCTCTGAACATGCAGGAAGGAGAACATAGGACACGAGGAGAGAGAGGTAAGAGGGGCTATTTTTAAGGGTTTAGGGTAGGGGGAGGTCTTTAAGGATTAAGGTAGTGTTGTTTTTGAGGAGTAGTGTTTTGGGGTTTAGGGTAGTGTCGGGGGGTCGTGTAGGGGAGTGTTTGGGTGTAGGGACAGGATTGGGGGTAGGGGGAGGGTCGTGCTGGGGGTAGTGTTTTAGGGTTTAGTGCAGTGTTGTGGTGTTTGTGTAGTGTAGGGGAGTGTTTTAGGGTTAAGGGTAGTGTTGGGGTGTCATGCAGGGTAGTGTTGTAGTGTAGGGAGCGGACTGGGGGAAGGGTGAGGGTCGTGCATGGGGTAGTGTTTTAGGGTTTAGGGTAGTGGTGTGATGTTAGTGTAGGGTAGTGTATTAGGGTTTAGGGTAGTGTTGGGGGGGTCATGCAGGGTAGTGTTTGAGTGTAGGGACAGGGCTGGGGGTTGGTGGAGAGTTGTGCAGGGGGTAGTGTTTTAAGTTTTAGGGTAGTGTTGTGGTGTGGTGTAGTGTAGGGTAGTGGTTTAGGGTTTAGGGTAGTGTTGGGGGTCGTGAAGGGTAGTGTTTGGGAGTAGGGACAGGACTGGGGTAGGGGCAGGGTCGTGCTGGGGGTAGTGATTTAGGGTTTAGGGTAGTGTAGTGGTGTTTGAGTAGTGTAGGGTAGTGTAGTGTTTGGGTAGTTTTTTAGAGTTTGTTTTGTGTAGGGTAGTGTATTTGTATTTAGTATTTAGTGTAGTGTTGTGGTAAATGTCTGTTTTTATTACTATGCAAGTTTTAGTGTTTAGTGCAGTGTCAGGGGGTTGTGATGGGTAGTGAATGAGTGTAGGGACCGGAGTGGGGGAATGCGTATGTTCGTGCAGGGGGTAGTGATTTAGGGTTAAGGGTAGTGTAGTGGTGTTTCAGTAGTATAGGGTAGTGTAGTGTTTGAGTGTTTTGGTAGTGTTTTCCATTTTTAGATGTGTAGGGTAGTGTATTTCTATTTATTATTTAAAGTAGTGTTGTGTTTTAAACATTTTAAAAAGGGGTTAAATGTCTTTTTTTAATATGACACGTTATTCCGCATACCATTTTTATTACTAGGCAAGTTTTTACTTCGTATACATTAACACTTTCAATGTTATGGTATGCGATCTAAAAACTTGCGTAGTAACGGTTATTGCTAAGTAATAACCGCGTAGTAATGGCATGCGAAGTAATGGCATGCGAAATAACGTGTCATATTCGCCAGAAAGTCTGCACTGGGGGCACATTTGGTGTCCCTGTGCATAGTCCAGCTCAGCCCAGTTCTGGGAGCCATTGGCTCCTGCTCTGGCGTGAAACTGGACAAAGGACATGGGTGTAGCCACCCCTCTGTCCTGCCCCTCCCCTAGGAGGGTCCCCTGAATCTGTCAAACCCTTTCCCGTGGGTATAAAGTCGGTTACCTGGCTACAGGACTTTAGATTTTACCTGGACAAGATTCTACTAAGAAGAAACCAAGTACTTCGACTGTCTGCACGATGCTGGACGACTGAAGAAACTCCCTTGGAGTAAAGGAGTTACTCCCCTGCACTAGCAGGCACCTAAGCACATCTGACCGGCTTGCTGCTCCCAAGCTCCTGCGGACACCGAAGATTTCAGCAACACAGGAGGTGGGTTTCCGAAGGTCCCTGAGGTTGATCTGCCCTCTCAGCGATTCTGAGACCAGTATCCCTCGTGGGGACCGCGTGACCCGAACCCCTGTGCACCACGTAGATGTGCAAATGCTTGTTGGCAATTCCCAAACTTGTGCATTGGACTCCATGTAGTCCTGACCCCGAGCAGTATTTGCACTGAAGAAATCCGGCTTCCTCACACTGAGTGCTCCGTGGGCTGGTGCTTTGCAAACTTGCTTGAGGTCTCCTCGCGACTCTTGGTCCGTTGGCCTGTGGGTCCTGGCGAGGGTCACCTTGTTTGTTCCTGGGCTTCCCTGGTTGCTCCAGATGTGCCCTGACTCTCCATTGCTTGGAGATTCCCCTGGACCTTGCTGGTCCACACCGTAACCTGTTTGACCTTCCTGCGTGGGTTGCATTTGCCAAGGATTGTTTGTGCTCCAGCCGGACATCGACCCCTCAGCACTCGACATCCTTTGTGGGACAGCTCACCTCCAGATCCTGGTCATCTTCGACATCTCCTGGTCCCCATGGCTGCAGAGTCAAGCATCCCTTCTTCTCACCTGAAGCACCCGACATCGGTGGGCATTCGACTACCGAGCCCCTGGTCAGCTGAAGTGACCCAGACTCTGTCCCCTCTGCTTTCAGGTTCCTCTCACCTCGAATCTTGGATTCCCCCGGACACTCTTCACCTTCACGGCAGCAGTACTTCTTTGCAGCTCTCCCTTGAAAACGACAGAGGTTTCCGACACCACTTGACCCCTATGCACCCGGTTCCTCTGGGATAGGTAACACGGGTACCTTGGTACTCACTGGTGGGTTGGCTCTAGAACCTCTTATGTTCCAACGCGTTTGCTTGAAGTCCTCCTAGAAGTGTCCTTAAACTGTAACTTTGCAACCACGACTTTCCCATAGAGTTGTACGGAGCACGCAGTCGTGTTTTCTCACTGCACCCGTCCTCCGTGGGCTCCCTGTGTCACTACCTTGGGTGGTTCCTTGGGGTCCCGGCGATTCTACGTGCTCTAGGCACTGTGTCTAGTCAAGTCGTGATTGTTATACCATTTTTTTAGTATATGGTTCGGTCTCCCCCTGGAGCCCGCTGTGTATTGTGCTACTTACAACTGTTCTATTGATCCAGTATTGTGTGATTTGTGTTCTAACCTCGTGTAGAGGGTACTAGAAAGTGTTATAGTAATAAATACATATTTTTATATAACTACTGTGTAGTTCTCCTTTCATTTAGTCATTCAGGAGGTGATATTCTGGTAAAACAAGCTGCTTTACATTCCTTCAAGATTAAGCCTGAAGGCTGCTCTCCACAGCTACCACCAGGATAGCTTTCTAAAGATTATCTTTCACCTCATACATCATAAGGGTCGTGTGGACTGGTACAGGGTGCCCACTTTAATTAGTGGACAGCATATACTAGGCTACCTTCTCACAAGTAAAGCCTGCACTTGGCTCAAAATATTATAGAGCAACATTATAGTTTATTAAATCAAGCACAAGAGATTTTAACACAACTGGTATTATAAACTCCCATATTCGAAAGTTCTTTTGTATGCTATAATGAAGAAAAAGAGTTTTGCTGAAATAAAATATTTGCTTAAGTTCACTCAATTTAAGAGGGAAAGCCACAATCTATCCAGGTTTTCTGGTGTTACTTTGTGCAAATTAGTCAGTAAATTGGTATCATTTGTCTTTCATTATGGCCTTATGTTTGTTTTTACCTCTTTGTGTACTTTCCAGCAGTGTTTATATAGCGTGAACTCAACCAGAAGGTATTGGAGAGTTTTGCATGAGCACCAGTTACATTACACAGGATTACCATGCATTATTCATAGGCACTGGGATATTAAGGGGTATATTTATCATTGTGTTGCATTGCCCTTGTGCCACACAAGGGGGGTGCAAGGGCGACGCAACACTACAGTCAGATTTAGCAAGCCACGCAAGGCCACCTTGCGTGACCCTAAAAATCCAGAGTAACGCAAGGCAGCGCAAATCGCTGCCTTGCAACACTCTGCACCAGGGAGGTGTTTCATGGGTGGAGTGTGCATGCTCCCACGCAGCCACCCATGGATTTTGGCACATTCCCAGATTTACTATTAGTGGTAGACCTGGGAATGCATCAAAATGCTACGTCTTCCCAGAGGAGGCGTAACAAAGAAAAATATCTTTTTTATTCCTCGTTTTTCCTTTTTCTTTCTGTGCTGCATCCTGCAGAACACATAGAAAGAGAAAAATGCATCTCAGGATTGTTTTTGTGCAGGAAGGTGTCCCTACCTGGACCAAAACAATCCTGCTTACAACGCAGGCACCCTTGCACCATGGTGCATGGGTGCCTGTATTGGCGCTAGGCAGCCAAAAGTGCGCCAGCGCATGGAAAGGACAGGAATGCACCATGTGATGTTAAATACAGCGCATTCCTGCCTTTTCACTCAGCTCAGCAAGGTGGCGCGCTGCTCTGCATGAAATAATGATCAATCTGCCCCTAAGTGATTTGCCCAGAATCACAGATGTTGAATAGACACAGAGACTCAAACCTGTTTACAGGTACCGTACACACAGTACTGCCGCAACAGTCCCTCAGGTCCTGGTGAACTGGGCATATGGTTTAAAATATGTCGGTGCTGTAGCAACTTCCCGAGCCCTGGAGCATGCAAATAGATTGTGCCACACGGGAGCTGCATTTGGGCATGTCTTTATTCTTCTAGCATTCACTCACACAGCACATTACATCATACTTCCCATAACCACATCCTAACATCTCCCCACATATCATGCAGTTCCTGTCCAAAGTCTGCCCAGAACCACAAGGGTCCTAGTGCGTATAACACCAACATGCTACATCTCCCGCTTTCTTAAATTAAAAATGGCAGACATCATTAAAATCACATTTCCTCAATTAGTCAGCGAGGCGCACGCACTTGTCTGCTTGCTCGGGTGATCCGAGTTGATCGATGTCCACCCGATCGGGCAACGGCGACACAGGCTCAGGCGCATGAGCCAGACCTGCGGTCGGGTTTGCCTCAAACGTGGTTTCAGGAGTCAAGTGTTGAGGTAGGTGTTTAATGTGTGATGTGTCCTGAGTGATGGATTTTCCAGGATGTTGTGCTGTTTCCATGTGTCCCTTGCACACCACAAGCTGTAAATTATAAGCGGCAAAAGGAGTGCCCGTTTTCCGTTTTTGTCTCTGTTTAACCATTACTCAGTCTCCTTTGTCAAAGACAATCTCGTGGGCATGGCGGCGCTGATCTGCATACTTTTTCATTTTTCTTTTCCGAGTCACGTCGGTGTCACAAATGTTGTCAGTATTGAGTGATTGATCCAGGGTCCATTGAGGTAATTTTGTTCTGATGGCTCTCCCAAATAGCAAGGTGGCTAACTGGCTACCCTCTCACCAGTTGTGGAGTGAGGAGTTGATTGATAGGCCGGAGGGAATGGCACATGGCTCGGTTCAGATCGATTCCCTCCATGGACACTCATTGAATTACCCTCTTGAGGGTGCCCATAAATGGTTCAACTACACCATTGTCTTGGGGCTAGAATGGTGTACTCTATTGTGTTTGACGTTGTCGGGCAAGAAATTCTTTAAACTCTTTGCTATTAAAGGGCGGGCCATTATCAGATTTGAGTATCTTGGGGATACCCCAAGTTGTAAAGATGTCCTCAAGCCATTCTATGAATTTGTCATGGGTTTTCAAAGACAAGGTTTCCACCAAAGGAAAAGGTGAACATTAGTCGGTTGAGAGTATGCATGTTCTATTTCAGACAGGCTTCCACTGGCATAGGCCACAATGTGTCACTGAGCATTCGAATGGCCGTTGTGTTGAGCAAAAATTGCCCCCAGCCCCACCGGGCTCGCATCAACTGTTATTTTGGTATGTAACTTGGGGTAGAAGTAGGCCATTTCAGTTGCATTCTCAATCAATCAATCAATCAATCAGGGAATTGTAAGCGCGCTACTCACCCGTGAGGGTCTCAAGGCGCTGAGGGGGTGTCCGCAGATCTGTTTAGCCGAAGAGCCAGGTCTTGAGGGTCTTCCTGAAGGTGTTCAGGGAGGGGGCGCGTCTGATGTCTGCCGGTAGCTCGTTCCAGGTCTTGGCTGCAATGTGAGAGAAGGATCTTCCACCTGCTCTGGCTCTGCGGATGCGCGGGCTTCGGCCAGTGCGAGGTTGGAAGATCGGAGGTTTCTTTGGGTACGTGGAAGTTGATTCTGTCGTTGAGGTATTTGGGTCCGTTGTTGTGTAGGCATTTGTAGGCGTGAGTGAGGATTTTGAAAGTGACTCTTTTCTCCACGGGGAGCCAGTGGAGACTTCGTAGGTGTTGGCTGATGTGTTCGTGTCGGGGATGCAGAGGACGAGTCTGGCGGCGGTGTTCTGTACTGTCTGGAGTTTGCGGAGTAGGGACTTGTTGATGTCGGCGTAGAGTGCGTTTCCATAGTCCAGTCTGCTGGTGATGAGTGCGTGGGTGACTGTCTTCCTTGACTCAGGGGGGATCCACTTGAAGGTCTTGCGGAGGATGCGGAGGGTGTTGAAGCAGCTGGAGGTGACGGCGTTGACCTGTCGGTTCATGGAGAGTGATGAGTCGAGTATGATGCCGAGGTTCTTGGTGTGGTCTGAGGGGGTAGGTGGGCTTCCGAGGGCGGTCGGCCACCAGGTGCTGTCCCATGAAGAAGGGGTGGTACCGAGGACGAGGACTTCTGTCTTCTCGGCGTTGAGCTTCAGGCAGCTGTTGGTCATCCAGACTGCGACGTCTTGCATTCCTTTCTGGAAGTTGAGTTTGGCAGTGGTGGGGTCTTTGGTGAGGGAGAGGATGAGCTGGGTGTCGTCGGCGTAGGATACGATGTTGAGGCCGTGTTGTCGGACGATGGCTGCGAGGGGGCCATGTAAATGTTGAAGAGGGTGGGGCTCAGTGATGAACCCTGTGGGACTCCGCAGGTGATTTTCGTGGGGTCGGAGAGGAAGGGTGGGAGTCTGATCCTTTGGCTTCTTCCGGTGAGGAATGATCGGATCCAGTCCAGGGCTGTTCCTTGTATGCCTGCGTCGTGTAGTCTGACGACAAGTGTGCGATGGGAGACGGTGTCGAAGGCCGCTGATAGGTCGAGTAGGATGAGGGCTGCGGAGTGGCCTTGGTCCAGGAGGGTGCGGATGTCGTCTGTGGCGGCGAGTAGGGCGGTCTTTGTGCTGTGGTTGCTTCGGAATCCGGATTGGGATGGGTCGAGGACGGCGTTCTCTTCAATGAATCGTGTCAGTTTCCTGTTGACTGTTTTCTCTGCAACTTTGGCTGTGAAGGGGAGGAGCGAGATGGGCCGATAGTTCTTGAGGTCGGTGGGGTCAGCTGTGGGCTTCTTGAGCAGGGGTCTGACTTCTGCGCGCTTCCAGTCGTCTGGGAAGGTGCCTGTTTTGAAGGTGGTGTTGATGGTGCGTTGTAGTTCGGGTGCGATGGCGGCCACGGCTCTGTGGTAGATGTGAGGGGGCAGGGGTCAGTGGGGGCCCCCGAGTGGATGCTTTTCATGGTCGAGGCGGTGTCTTCGGCCGTGATCAGTGTCCAGTTGGAGATGGTGGGCTGGCTGATGTTTCTGGGGGGCGGGGGGCCGTCTGTGGCGCCTGGTGGATGGTCGATGAAGTTGTCGTAGAGGTTTTTGATCTTGAGGTGGAAATAGGTTCCAAGCTTGTCGCAGAGGTCTTGGGATGGGGTGATGTCTGTGGCTTCGCTGCGTGGGTTGGTGAATTCTTGAATGACACTGAAAAGTTCCTTGGAGTTGGTGGAGTTGGCCAGGATTTTGTTGTGGATGAAGTTCCTTTTGGTGGCTCTGATCTGGTTGTGGTAGTCCGTCATGGCGTCCTTGTAGGTGGTGTGGTTTTCGGTTGTCTTGGTGTTTCTCCAGTTCTTCTCCAGGCGTCTGCAGGTGCGTCTGGCTTCTGCGTCTGGTTGTGAACCAGGTGGCTTTCCTGGGGCGTTGTCTGTCGGTGTTGCGTAGCGGGGCGAGCTCATCTGCGCAGTTGGAGATCCAGGTGTGGAGTTCTCTGGCTGCGTCGTTTGCGCTGTTTGCGTCAGGTGCCCAGGTGTGGTTGTCTCGGTTGAGGGTGGAGTTAAGTTGCTCGCCGGTAACCTTGCTCCAGTTCCTTCGTGGTGGGCGTGGGGCTGGTTTGGGTGCCTTGGGTTTGTTGATGGCGAAGTGTACGCAGTGGTGGTCGGTCCATGGCGGCTGCGTTGTGTGGTTGAAATGGACGCTGTTTCCTGCCGCGAAGATGGGGTCGAGAGTGTGTCCTGCTCTGTGGGTCGGTGTGTTGACGTGTTGTTTAAGTCCGATGCTGGTGAGGTTGTCACAAAGGATAGTGGAGTTGGGGTCGCTGGGGTTGTCGAGGTGGAAGTTCAGGTCTCCAATGAGTATGTAGTTTGTTGAGGCGCTCGCGTGGGGTGCGATGAAGTCGGTGATGGTGGCGGCGAAGGGTGTTCAGGGGCCGGGGGGTCTGTAGACGAGGGTTCCTCGGAGTGTGGCTTTGGGGGTGGTCTGGATCTTGAAGTGCAGGTGTTCGGCGGAGGGGAAGGTTTCGCTGGAGATGGTGAGGCGGAGGGTGCTCTTGTGGGCGATGGCGAGGCCCCCTCCTGGGTGGTTGGGGAGGTCTTTCCTCTGGAT
The DNA here is from genome assembly GCA_963921515.1 of Calotriton arnoldi. Classification (NCBI taxonomy): domain Eukaryota; kingdom Metazoa; phylum Chordata; class Amphibia; order Caudata; family Salamandridae; genus Calotriton; species Calotriton arnoldi. The sequence goes on from CAWUFW010009164.1 coordinate 639,519, forward strand.
CTTGTATCCGTCTGGGATGGCGGTGCTGATGTCGGGGGCGGAGGATGCGTTGGTCCAGGTCTCTGTGAAGAAGGCGATGTCGGGCGAAAGAGAGTCGAGTAGGTTCCAGATTTCCATGGCGTGTTTGTGTACGGAACGTACGTTGAGGAGGATGCATTTTAGGGTGTCGCCGGTGCTGGCATCGGCGGTGTTGGAGGCCGGGGTGGCGGTGAGGGTCTGGCGGCAGTGGAGGCAGGAGAACAGGCCGTGGGTCGTGTTCGGCGAGGCCTGTTGGCATTCTCTAAGTCTTCCAGGGTTGAGTGCGAGGAGGGTGGTGGTGTCGTAGCGATGGGTAGTGGGACGTCCAGGGTTCCTGGCGCTGGCCACGGTCGGGTCGCAGACGGGCGCAGAAGGGCTTGCCTTTGGCGCGCCTTCGGCGTGCCGGCGGCGCGTCCGCTGCGCGACCACGCAGCGGCCGCCATTAAGTAGGGGAGGTGGGAGGGAGGAGAGGCTGGGAGGCGGGAGTAGGGGAATTCCGGGGGGGAATTCCAGGGGGAAATTCCGGAAGGGAAATTCCGGGGGGGAATTCCGGGGGTGGGAGGGGCCGCAGGGGCAGCAGCGGCGAAAGGCAAAAGGAACAGGCAGGCACGAGAAAATAAAAACAGTGGTGGAATTAGAGCAAGACACAGATGGGCACAATAACAGTGGCACAACAGGGAACAAATTAAGAAAAAAAGCGGCTGAGAAAGGTTACGGTGGTTGGAGGCAATCTGGTCCCAGTTGGAGCGGGCAGCAGGCGCAGGAGCGGGCAGCAGCCTCGAACCTCCCAAGGAGAAGGTCAGGGTCTGGAGGCAAGAGACGGCACAGCGGAGCAGTGGGGAGAGAGTGGACCTAGACCGAGGGTCGGAGGTCTTAATCGCATGTTTTATTTCTTTGAAACTCTGGTCGCATTCAGGAGACCACTGAAACAGGACGTTTCACTTAATCAAGTCTCTTAATGAGGCATTTACTGTAGCCAAGTTATGAATGTATCTTTAGCAATAATTGCCCATGCCTAGAAAGGATTGCAGCATGGTAACATCTTGGGGGGTAAGGGGATGACAGTGCTTACTCCTTTTATGGGCCTGGAGACATTCCCCCATCAGAGAATATGTGCCCAAAAAAACGTAAGTTTGGTTTTATGAAATTCGTGCTTAGCAGCATCCAGAGTGAGACCTGCATCAGCAAGTAACTAGCACACTTGGGTAAGGGCTATGTCGTGTTCTTTCTGTGTTCTCCCAAAAACCAGTATGTCTTCACTGTAGTTAAAAGCATGTGTAACAGGTTGGATTACTCGGTGAATAACAGCCTGAAATATCTCAAACAACTGAAGACACTCCAAAACGCAGTCTCTTATAGCTGAACAAACCAACATGAGTTAAAAAAGTAGTAATATACCTGCAGTTGTCCTCCAGTTCGAGTTGATGGCATCCTTTATTTAGGTCAAGACTGGAAAAGACTTTGGCTCCATTCACTTGCATGATCATATCCGCTATATGTGGACCTGGGTGTCTCTCCCTCTCAATTACTTTTTTTGCCTGGTGCATATGAACATAAACGCGCCCTGCTCCTCTACTGTCCTTTTTTGTTGCAACTACTATAGGTGAAACCCATGGCGTGGGTTATGGAGCGTTCAATGATGTCATGTTTTAAAAGTGTTTCCAACTCATTTTTTACAGCTTCTTGTAAATAAAAAGCAACTCTATGGTGCGGCTGGGCAACAGGGCGAATGTCTCCGTTATTATGAAGCTGCACTTTCATTTTCTTGAGTTTTCCCAGGCCATAACAACAACGGGAATAAGCTTGAGATCTCAGACTGAGCACAGAGGTTGTAGTTGAGAGATATCAACCCCATATCAGCAGTGGTGGCAAAACTGAGCAAGCATGCACTAGACAAAGTTCCTGGTAGAACATGAATGGTGGCCTGCAATGATGTCGTTTTGTGTTGCATTGTCGCTACGAACGACCCTTGACTTTGTAGCAGCTTAGAAGCAGCCAGGTATATACCTTCATGTCTGACAGAGTGAGGCCAGGCACAGGGGAAAGGCTGTTAAACCTTTCCGCTGCATGATATTAATTGCTGCCTCACTGTCTATGATGAAGATAATTGGGTAGCCGTTCACTTTAAATGTAATTTTAGAGCAGTGTCAAAATACAGTTTTTCGCTTTGTTTGGTGAGTTTTTCTTGAACTTTGAGCTTCCTTACAGGCAGCTAGACCCACATGTGCTTGCCGTCCTTTGGTAAATATCATCAGAGCACACCCAGCTATGTAACTGGTACTCGATAAAGACTCTGAAGAACCTTTGTACAATTAACTTGACGATGATTGATTTTGCTTGGTTTCTACTTGTCGTAGCTAATGTTGCTTTCTGGTTTTGTGGGCATGGCGCGAGTGGCATCTAGAACATTCTCACGTCCATCTTTTCTTTCTTTCCTGGCGCACTTGAATTTTCCTTAGCTCAGCACACAGTTATGAAATGGTTCTCTTTCCCACAACCTTTGCAGACTTGTCCTAGGGCTGGACATTTACCTTCATGGGGAAACGAAAATCCACATCAGAAGCATAGCTTTGTTTTCTTCTAAGATGTCGACTTGCATGCATCTGTTTTCTCTTTTTTTTGTTGCATTTCTTTATTGTAAAACCAAAGAAGCATTACAGAGATACAATACGGAGGGAGGAGTGGGGTAGGGAAGGGGCAGATGAGAGAGAGCAATATAGTACATACATTGCAGTCAATTACCTCATAGTTGCGACACAGCTACATTGGCATAGGGTATATCCAGCTAAAATAGAGGTTTAAGCAATACTCAGTACGTATCATACAGGTAGGTCCCATATTTCATAAGAGGTGTGGGAGAAGGGGGGAGGAGTGCCCTCCTGTTATTGCCAGAGGTTGTGAAGCTGTGGGGCGTTCAGTATAACTAACAGAACTAGTAGATTAAGTAGAGTGAGTATACTCAGTAGACTAAGTAGAATAAGTAGAATAAGTAGAATGAGTGTAAAGAGTAGAATGAGAAAATGGATAGGGTGCTGGGTGTGTATAAGGTGAGGGAAGACAAATTATATTGAGGGGCGATAAGCGGCATCCAGATGGTGGGGACGTGTCTTCCACCCCCGTAAACTATTTTCGTTACCGCCACCCAGTGGAACATCAAACCGGCGGTAGTGTTCCGGAAAAAGGGCGCCCATCTCTGAAGGAATATCTCTGCTTTGTCCTGAAGGTTGTATATGATGCGTTCGTGGGCTTGGGGAACAGTCAAAACACTGCAGTCTTATCTATGGGTGTTCCGACTACGCAAGCGCAACCACGCTTGCCTTAACTGCGCATATGCCTAAACCACAATATGAGTGGTTAAGGCAGTGCCCGGTCTAGCTGCTGGCTAGACGGAAGACAGCGCAGTGAGATGAGTGGGTCTAGGGGGGTTGGGGTAGTTTTTAGGGCAGTGGAAATGGTTGGGGTAGTTTAAGGGACAGCGTGGGGGTCAGGGTAGTGTACGTAAAGGGGCAGGGTTTTAGGCTTTAGGGCAGTGAGATCTTGCACTGAGGTCAGTGGGGCTGGGGGGGGGTCAGGGTAGGTTTCAGGGCCGCAGAAGGGGTTGGGGTAGTTTAAGAGACAGCGCAGAGGAGGGGTCGGGGTAGTGTAAGTAAAGGGACTGGGTTTTAGGCTTTAGGGCTGTGGGAGGGGAACGAGTAGTTGGGGTAGTTTTTAGGCCTGGGGGGTCGGGTAGGTTTCAGGGCAGGGGAAGGGTTTGGGGTAGTTTAAGGGACAGCACAGGGTTGGGGGGTTGAGGTAGTGTAAGTAAAGGGGCAGGGCTTAGGGCAGTGAAAGGGGAATGGGTAGTCAGGGTAGTTGTTAGGGTTCGGGGGGGTTGGGGTAGGTTTCAGGGCAGTGAAGGGGTTGGAATAGTTTAAGAGACAGCACGAGGGTGGGGGGTAGTTTAAGTAAAGAGGCAGGGTTTTATGCCTCAGGGCAGGGGGAGGGAAATGGGTAGAGCCAGCTCGGGGTGGTGGGGTCGGGGTGGTGGGGTTGGGGTAGTGATAGTAAAGAAGCAGGGTTTTAGGAACAGCGCAGGGGTGGGGGGACTGTCGTGGGAGTGGGGGCGGTTGGGGTAGTAGCGACCTTAGCCACACAAAGCCCTTTACCATTCATGCCTGTACCACAACATTGCATGGTTAAGACTCATTTGTGGTTTGGGCTGCATGGTAGAGGCACGCATGGTTTAACCATGCATGCTTCTATCATACAACCTGTGGGCTGCCGCCTGAAACATTGCTGTCAGCCTTTCTTCATGTGTAGGGGGAGTGTGGGAATGCCAATGGTGGAGAATGCAGATCTTGGTCATTGCCAAGGCTGTGTGCAGTAGTCGACTCTGTGTGCTGGCGAGGTCAGGGGTTGCAAAAGAATCAGGGTATGGGAGAGGCGGTCCTGAGTGTCAGAGTCTCACCCAACGTACACCCCACTGCCTCCCAGGCAGGCTGTATTGAGCAGCATTCACATATGACATGCTTGAGGTTGCAACAGGCATTCGGACACCACCAGCAGTTTGCGTGGGGCAACAGGTCTGCAATATGTACGTTTACTGGTGTCCAGTGCCAGTCGTGTAACATCTTGAAAAAGCAGAATTTTAAGCGGGCCTCCCATGCCCGCCAATCAAGTGCCTCCAGGAGCTCCGCCCAGTCAACCTCCTCATACTCTGTCTGCCATTTGGTTCGGAGGGTGTAGAGGAAAGGAAGCGAGAATATGTGACAGTTCATTAAGTCATAGAGTCCCGACATGACGCCCCGTGAGCGGCAACACATCCTGAAGTGGGAGATTACTGGGGAGGCCTGCAGGGCCCATGGCCACGCTCCCAGACTACGTCGAAGGCAGTGCTGCAATTTGAGATGATGCCATGACTGTTGAGCTGGGAGACTGTAGTCCTCGGAGAGCTTCTCAAAGGGCTTGAGGGTACCGTTGGCAATGACCTGGTCTAGGCTGTGTATGCCTGCTGTTTGCCACTGTTCCCAATTAAGGACCTCCCCTCCAATGCGCAAGTGAGCGTTTCCCCATGGGGTGTTTGTTCATGCAGAAGGGGGTCCACTCTGAGGAGACGGTGCAATTTACTCCAGGATTTCATCATGGAATGCAACATCAGGTTGCCTGAGTGCAACCGAGGCATACCTCCCTTGTTCAGAGGATCAAGTCCATGCAGACTTGACATTATCGAGCATTCTACCAACACCCACTCTGGCGGGTACTGCATCCCGGGAAGAAAATAGGGCATCTGACAGAGGTGAAGGGACAGGACTTAGTGTTCGACTGATGATAGACCAAGCCCACCTCATGAGCGGTGTGCCAGAAGTATGGTGTAGGTCTGGTGGGGTCAGAGGACCACCAGACAAAGGAGCGGATCCCCATGTCCACTGAATGCAATGTAGTTAGTGGGACCAAGAGAGGTATCATGCCAAGGACTTAAGTAAACTGCAGGAGCGTGAGCGTTTGCACAGGACAGTGAAGCCAGCTATGATGTCCAGCAGGGCCAGTATTGAGTGCTGGAGGTTTGTGAGGGTGAGGAGTATGTCATCTGCTGATGAATAAATCCTGGGCGCAGTGAGGAGTTGCGATTGCCGGATGGTGGCTGCAAGGGTCTCCATGGCCAGCAGGAACAGCAAGGGCGACAACAGGCAGCCCTGTCGTGTTCCTCTCCAGATCGGAAAAGAGTCAGTTAGGAAGCTGCTGCAATTGAACTAGGCAGTGGGAAAGTCGTATAACCAGTGGATCTTGGCAAGAAAATTATCCCCGAGGCCACATCTCTTCAGGACGGCGAATAGGTACCACACTTGAACCTATTGAATGCCTTCTTGGCATCGAGGGAGAGGGTAAGTGCTTCATCCAATAGGTCTTTAGCCTTACATAGGATATGAGCAAGGGTTTGAGGATGGTTCCTGGAGGAGTGGCCTGGGATGAACCACACTTATGTGTGGTACATCAGAGAAGAGATCACCTTCCAGAGATGGGCCACCAATACGTCATCAAAGAGTTTTATGTCCCCATTGAGTAAGGAGATAGGAATGTAACTGCCACACAGGAGGGGGGTCCTTCCCCTGCTTGGCGAGGACCACTATCATTGCCCTGTTAAATATGGAGCCCAGCGAGCCTGTCTGGTCAGCCTCCTGGAAGGTGGCATGTTGTGAGTCAACGACTTCCCTGCCGCCCATTTGTAGAACTCCGCAGGGGAGTCGTCTTCCCCAGGCGCCTTGTGGTAAGGAAGTCTGGAGATGGCTTGTGCTATCTCAGTCTTGCTAATTTCCACATCAAGCAGGGCCCGGCCTTCCTCTCTGAGACTGGGGAGGTGCACGCCCTCAATGAAGGCCTGTAGGTAGTTGACGCTAGCCATCCTCTCCGGGGTGTATAGTGTCCAATAAAAAGATGCAAATTCATAAACTATGTCTTCTGGGTGGGTGAGAACCTAGCCGCCCAAGGAGTGGATGACGGGGATGGCCAGTACTGCCTCCTGCTGGCGCAGTTGGGCAGCCAGGAGGCGGCCAGCCTTTTCGCCCTGCTCATAGTGGCGGTTTTTAAGCCTCTGCAGTGTATATTCAGCCTTGGATGTGTATAACGCCTTGAGATCCATGCAAGCCTTCTCTAATTGACAGCGTGTGGAAGGCAAGGATTTTGTGGTGTAGAGGCGCGTGAGGGTCATGATTTCCAGTTCACTCTGATGTGTCACTTTTTGCACATTTGCCAGAGCTGCATCCTTCAATAGCTGTCTATGGGATGATCTTGATCCTCTGTTGTCCTCTAGGTACGTGGAAACGTGCTTGCATAGCTGGGCTTTGTCCAGGGGGGTGCAGTAGTGCATTATGTTCAGGCGCCATGGCTTGCAGCCCTGGTGAGGCGAGGCCTAGGTCCAGGGAAAGCAAGACTGGTGTATGGTCAAAAATTGCTGCTTCCAGGATCTGAGATTCCCGAGTGATGGCCACCACCTGATGGCAGACCAGAAAGTGGTCCAGTCTGGATTGGGTGCCATGTACTGGCGAGAGAAAGGTATATTCCTTGTCCACCCGGTTAAAAAGGCACCAGTGATCCGCCAGTCCATGGTCAGAGAGCACCCCCCCCCAGGAGGCCACTATCCATGTTGTTTTTCTCATTTAATGGCCTGGTTCGGTCCAGTACCGCATCGTGTGCTAGGTTCCAGTCTCCCCAATTAAGAAGTGGGAGGCCCCAATATCGGTAAGAAGATGGTTAAGCTGGAGGAGAAAGGATCGCTTGGTACCCTTTGGAGCGTACATTGAACCCATGCAGTATCTGTTCCCTGAGCTTCAGCTTGGCAAAAACATATCGGCCTTCTGGGTCAGACCAGAACTTGACGATTGTGATGGGCAGTGACTTAAGGAGGAGAACCAAAACTCCACATTTCCTGGGGGGGGGGGGGCAGTCCCTCATCTCAGTCAGCACTAGGCAACTGCTATGGACCACTCTCCCCACCCATTCCCGGTGCAGCTTTTCAGAATCTAGGCTGGAGAGATGCGTCTCCTGTAACAGGGCCACATCCACCCATTTGGACTGCAAGAAGGACAGTACCTTCTTGTGCTTTATGTAGTGCGTTAGTCCGTTGACGTTCCACGAGATGGTACACAGGGGAGGAGAGGCTGCAGGTGCTGTTGCAGCTGTTGGGGCAGGTCTTGCATTTGTCAGTGACATGGGCAGCAAAGCCCCAATGGGAGAGATCTGACAAATCGGGTTTAGCCTGGACATGGTAGCAAGAGGATGGGAGAGGGAGGTGGAGGAGAGAAGGAGGGATAGGAATGGAGGAGGGGGGAATATAAGAGTGAATGAGGCAGTAGCCAGAATGCTTGGTGCCCTTTGACATGTCCTGGGGAAGGATCCTGTGTACAAAGAAATGAGGGGGCAGAATGTGCAAAACGAGCTGAGGGGGTAATGAACTGACAGGCACTAAGCCAAGGTCAGGCTTCAAGGGCCGTAGACTGTGGACTGCGGTTCTTGACTTGCAGCATCAGCATGCCGGGGGGGGCCCAGAGAGAGAGGTATGGCATAAAGTGGACAAAAGAGAACCAGGATGGGGGCAGCGCTGCAGGATGGGGCAGTCTTCAGTGGGCAGGATCATACCCCCGATGTTCGTTCAGTGGTCAAGAGCGCATGTCAGGGTCGGTAATACATGTACAGATGGCGTTGAGCCATCAGTTCGGGTACTCCTTTCCATTGGGGATGTAGTGGTCAGTGGCAGGCTAACAGGCCTATCAATGGGATATATAATTCTGCATCAAAATACAGCAAAGTGCACCAAAGCATGCAATGATATGGGTGCCTGCGGGTACACAACAAGCAATGCAATGCAACGGGGAACAAAACAAGGCAAAACATAGCACAGGTACTCAAGAACAATCATCCAATAATGTTCCCATTCTCATGACACTGAGAGGAGGTACAGGCATGCAACAGGGTAGGCATCCGTCTGTTGCTGACGGGTCACAAACCCCAGCCTTCATTACTAGCCCCATGTCTCGGCCATCGGGATGTATTGACTTCAACGGTGACCTGGGCTTGTCTCGGCCCTGGTCCTGCGTGATGGCTGCCACCACTTCGAGGGCCAGATCTCTCTTGTCCTGGGAACGGACCGCCCTCCCTGGATCTCTACCCCTGTCTCGTTTCCTGTTGTTGTGCCAACGGCCATCGAATGTGGCAGGGGGAGGCGGCGTGTTAAGGGAGTGGGGGGTTGATTGTGCATCTATTGGGGCAGTGTCCATGGTCTGAACACTGAGTCCTTCCAGAAAAAGATGTAGGACTTTGGTGTTGACAAAGTCTTTGGACCAGCCGTCCTTTATGATCCATTTGGGCTGGTTCAAACGGGCCGGACTTGATGTCCATGTGTCGAAGCTGGGGTCCAAGAGCTAAGAATGCCTTCTTTGTGTCATTGGTCTCCTGTAAAAAATCTGTGGCTATGCCGATTTCTTGCCCCTCATTGTCATATGGGCCATGTGAGCGGGCCGCGGTGAGGAGCTGCCGCACATGTTCATGTCGAAGGCAGAAGTTTATGATTGGGCGGGCTGACCTGTTTGGTCTTGAGGCACAGGGGCCATGCGGTGCACCCTTTGGAGTTCAAGGTTTGGGATGAAGGTCAGGCCGGTGTTAGATTATGTTTGTTGATGCACACGTAATGCCATGTATAAGTTAGCATTCGCTATACCATTTTTTCTTTTAGACTCCATTTTGTGTGATGTTCGAAACAAATCTTTCCCTGTTCCGAGAAAACATCCTTTGCTAAGTTTCATTTCTGCAAAAAAGAACTGTTAGTGCCAGTGCTTAGCTTTCCCACTTGATAATGGCCCTCTCCCACCTGTCTGGCAGTTTGATTGCAGCCCAGGGTGGAACGGCCTTGAAAATGTTCTGGGTTGTGCAAGATATGAGAGTAGAAACCTTTGTTTTGTTTTTCGCTGTCCAGCCACATCTGTTTGGAAAATTCCACTGTGGGCGTGCTCTTAACTAACCATGCAGTGTACCTAATGTATCTTTATGCTTACAGTTCGTCAGTTCCCTCTGTAGTACTCTTATGAGAGTGTGAAGACAGAGCCCCGCTCTGAGCATATACTAATAAATGTTTATTGGTGTATATTCTCCACTGTTTCTCTGACTCTTCATTTGGTATGGAAGGCTGAGAGGTGGTCTGTGGTGACCAGGGTGGCCCTAAGCAGGTCACTTCCTTCATTTGGCGACTGAACAGGAACTCCATCATGGCATGACCCATCCCTTTTCCGAAAAAGAAGGGGAGGAGAAGGACGCCATCAGGTCAGATTGACACCTCAGGGATCACTCCACGAAGAGATAGGTTTCTCGCAGCTACTGCCTCTGTCCCACCAGAGGGTGACTCGCCCAGAGGTCATCCCGACTGGGGTCCTGAACGGCTAACCCGTGATTTGACTGTTTGGTCCGAAGAGTCAGCAGTAGAGAACTAGTCTATCTGTGCTCCTGACACCAGGTGAGTCTGTTTCAGTTTATGTGGACGTGGTACCACTGTAAATTGTTTTTGTTTCAGTCTAAGGGCTGTTTTGGTGAAAAGTGTTTGCAAATACTTTGCCAGGTAAAATAACGACTTTGTTTTCCTTTTCTTTGCAATGCCTGGTTTTAGTAATATTCGGAGTTTGTGTTGTGGTTGTTGTTCTACAGATGCTCGGTTGGCAGAATCCCAGCCTGCACCTATTGAGGGCAGTCCTAATTATGATATGTATATAAAACATGGCCTTGGCCCTATTATGTTTAGTACGTGTTGGCACAAATATACGAGGGACACTGCAGAGTTACCGTGGCCTTTGACAGGCTCCTTTGATGAACAAAAGATTGGATTTGTTCAGGAACAGTTGTTTAAAAGATGCAGTAGACAGTCTATGTTTGACTCCCTCCGTAATTGGCAGAAGGAGGCCAAACAGAGGAATTTAAAAATGGAAAAGGATTCTAGATAGCGAGGTGCAGACCCTTACACAGAAGGCTGTCACTTATGATAAGGAGAAGCAGGGAAAAGGGATAGAATGTGCCAATAGGCGATTTCGGTTGCAAATTGATAGGTCCTCTATGGCTCAGGAAGATGGGGATACTTTTATAGAGACCCTATTAGATGCCCGACCCCCGCCACCATATGTCCCAAAACGGATATACTCTGTTGTTTCCCATCAGTAACAACAACCCGCACAAGGTGCACCAGTCCCTATGGCTGTCACACCTACCGCCCCTGTTAATGTACCCCCTACTCCTTCCCTTTCATTACAATCTCTGACTGTAGCAATACCTGTTACTCCTGTTCCAGTCATTCATCCTCGCCACTAATTACTGACACACCAGTGCGTGGTCCCTAAGATAGAGATTTGACTGGATTCAGGGAATGGTTAGGTCCGCTAGTGTGACCCGGAGTGGGGGAGGAAGAGAAGAAAGTAATAGCGGAACAGGCAATACGGTGGGTACGCAACCCAGTTTACAGTCTCGAGGATATATGGCGGTCAATGCGAGACTTCGACCCATTTATACAGCAACAGCCCTTAAACACATGTCCGCTGCCCTAATTGCCCTTTGGCGCACACACATCAAAACTGAAGCACCCCAAATACTATTTGATATTAATAAAGGTGCTTATGTAAATGATATGGAGCCTGAAGCAGGGTCTAGTTTTTACCATATAGTGCCCCAGGCCCATTCTGTCCATATCTGAAGCATAAGAGTCTCAATTGTCCCTGCCAGCCCACAGACAGGGTTGTGTTAAAATTGTCCACACTGAATTGAGCGTCTAGGAGGCAGTAGGCCCCTTGCCCTCCTGTATACTCAGATGTATCTCTCCTATGACATCTTTCTGAACATCAAGATGTAGCAAGAACAGGATGTGTCTGTCATTTAGAAGAACAAAATTGGCCAAGAATAGGAGTGGGGGCCAACTGGGCCAACTGACACTTTCCGCAGCTTTAGAAATTACAAGTTACGTCTAACATTTTGCATTCTTCTGCTTTCTTATAAAAAGTTTCCGAGAAGTGACGCAAATCATGTTCGATAAATGTTCAATTTCATTATGATTTACGGTCAAACATCAAGTGACCTTTTGGTAAACTTTTGTAATGTAAGTGTCACTTCTGTGTTCCTAATATTTCCGAGAAGTGACCAAAGTGTGTCATGTTCTGCGGTCAAAGCACCTGATAATGTCGTGATTCTGTGGTCAATGGTTCCTCATTAAAAGAGTATAAATGATCTGCTCTTCAGTCCATTCGACGGACTACCTCGCACAAGTGACCCCATGGTCGCGTGTGCCCCCTCAGCCATCTTCTCTAGCATCTTTGGTTTTGGCTGAGGCTATAATGCTTATTATACTTTGAAATTGTCTCTTTCTCTCTCCTCTGCATTGCCGTGATTTTTAAACTTACAAAATTGCATGATTTACTTTTTCATCTAGGAAGGTGTCTCTGAAACTTGTTATCTTCTGGATTACACGATGCTATTTTTGATTAACAATGTGCCTTTGACATTTATTGTTTAAAATTGTTCTTTAATAAAGTGCCACTCTGACTCAGTTCCTGCTCTCACACGTGTTTCCTTGTTTTAGATAGAGCACCCCTGCTCAAAATAAGCTGGTGTAGTGCACCCTAAAACAAAACACCCTGCAACAAGCCGACCTCCGTGTACAGGAACGTTTTAACATTACTGACTTTTCGAGGTAGACTGCATGATAAGAGTCCCACCCAAATAACTCAATTCCCAATGCGAGAAGTTGATCTCATTTATCATCCGGAAATTCCTGAAGTGGTGGATCAACATGGAGCAATTACCAGACCGGCTGTGGCTGCCCACTTTTAGGAACAATGGGTTTATACTCCATGGAAATGAAGTGAAGTTCTGGCCCCTAAGGCTACCTTGCCCGATCCTAGAAAAAATCATACTGCTTACTATAAAGAATTGACAGAGGCTGCCTCCTCTACTGTGATGACCCTTGCTGATATTGAAATGTTTTTTGGCCTACTAGTTCCAGTTGACATTTGGCGACAGGTGCATACCCAAGACCATGTCGCTGAGTTGGGAGGAATGTGGAATGTGATTAAGGGTTGGGACCAAGATAGGAAGCCAGGAGACGAACCATTTGCTGAGTTACTCGCCTTGCCTGGTCGCATAATAACATATATGCATACACTCATTCCTACCAAGAAAGTTAGTTGGGATAGATTGACTGCCTGTTAGCAGAAGAAAGACGAAAGTGTTTCTGATTTTTCACTAGGTAAGAGACATTTCTGGATCACAGTGGGCAGGATATGTCTACGGAGGGAGGAGTCCGTCTATTTGTTGATAGGTTTGTTACAAATCTCCTTCCTGAAGTAATGTCTAAACTTCAAGCAGCTGAGAGTACTTGGTTTACGTCTTCCCCCTCCGTGATATTAAATATGGCCCAATATTGCGAGCTTAGGGATAATGAAGAGAAAAACAAAACTGACAAGAAACATAGGGATCTGTAGACAAAGTTATTATTGCAACAGGCATACAGGGGTAACACTAGAGGACGGGGACCCTAACAACAAATTCCACGCACTAGACAGCCACCCATGACACCTTTGGGACAGAATCAGTGTGCTTACAGCAAGGAAGAAGGTCACTGGCTGCGCCAGTGCCCTGTACTTTTGCAAAAAATTTCGACCACTAGAGAAAGGGGTCCTGGAAATAGGGCTCGTGGGACCGATAGACAACAACACACTACGGCCTCTGTGGGTCGTTCCAACAATTATTTTGACGACACCAGGGAAGGACAGTACTACAATGACGATTATGACGTTGATGATTGAAGGAAGTGACAGGTCTAGGGTCACCCGGGTCACCACCGACGACCTCTCAGCCTTCCGTACCAAATGAAGAGTCAGAGAGTCAGTGGAGAATATTGACCAATAATTATTTATTCATATACACTCAGTGCGGAGCCCCGTCTGCACAGTCTCTGGGAGTGGGACAGAGGAAACTGAAGAATCACAAGCATGGATACATTATACATTGCATGATTAGTCGAAAACACGCCCACAATGGAATTTTCCAGGCCACTGTAGCTGAACAGAGAAAGACACATAAAAAATAGTTTCTGCTCTCATAACTTACACAACTTGACCCAGTCCAAGGCCGTTGCAACCTGTGCTATGATCAAAGTACTAGACAGGTGGGAGAGGGCCTCTATCTAGTGGGAAAGCTATGTGCTGGCACTAACTGTTCATTATTGCAGAAACAAAACTTAACAGAGGGCATTTCTCGGAATAAGTGAAGGATTAGTTTCCTACACCATACAAAATAGACGACAAAAAGCAAATGGTGTAACGAATGCTAACTTATACATGGGATTATACACGTAGCAATGAGCCCAATCTAACATGATGTGACAGGCATGACTTACAGCTAGGACAGCCAGGGACAGGGTAAGGGACCAGTTCACATACCTGTAGATCAGCGTGGCCCTTATGTCAAAGCGGATCTGCAAGGATCGACTAAGGAATTTTTGGTTGACACAAGTGCTACAAAGAGCTCTGCTTCCCGACACATGGTCCCAGGGACGGCCCTGTCTGGCCATAATAATGTTTCAGTGGGTTTTTCAGGAGTACCGGTTGTAAGCCCCATCTCACGCCCCTTTGCCCTTACTGTTGATTCCCCATTTCTTTTTACATCCAATTGTGGTGAAAATGTGATGGGCTTGTGTAGGAAAGTAGGATTTGCTTCTTATGGTTACCCCCACTTTTTGCTTGATGTTACACTGTTTTTGACTAATTTGACTGAGATCCTTCTAATCAGGACCCCAGTCTATCTGCTTTCTCCTTTAAATTGCTATACATGTACTTTGGTACACTCCAGATTGGATACTGGGGTACCCTTATAAGTCCCTAGTATATGGTACCCATGTACCCAGGGCATAGGTACCCCTGAGGCCTCCCATGGGCTGAAGCATGTATTATGCCATCCATGAGAGGCCATGCAAAATGGAACTACAGGTCTGCTACTGCAACCTGTGTAAGCTGGTACTTGCACCACTTACTTTAGATATAGGTTTACTATATCTATAGGTCACTACTCTTAAAACTTATAAGTCACCCCTATAGCAAACCTTAACAATCCGGAAGTCAGGGTGCTGGGTTTTACGTGAGAGGGTGCCCCTGCATGAGCAGAGCCCCTCTGCAGCCTTCGGAGACCATTCTCCTGGGTTGTCTGCGACTCAGCCAGACATTTAGGTAGAGGTGCATTATAACCTCACGGTAAATGCGATCTCGAAAACGGCTGCATAGAAACATGTCATGTTTGGTATCAAACACCTTGGAATCATACCTTCATTATGGTACCTGGTGTGGGAGGTATGATTCCACCCTTCTGAAGTGAGCTTCGTGGGGTCACTGGTCTATCCGGTGCCAGCCTTCTCGACCCGGTCAGCACAAAATGGATGCTGCTGACTAGAGACACATTTCTGCCCTCCTGCTGCTGAGCCAAGCTCGAGCAGAGGAAGGCAGCACAATAGTCATCCTGTCACAGGGAGGTGTGACCACCTCCCAGACAGGATTTAGTGTATTGGGGCTGGGTGGGTGCACTCTGAGAGTGCCTGAAAGTCTGCACCTGGGGCACATTTGGTGTCCCCGTGCACAGTCCATCTCAAACCAGTTCTGGGAGCCATTGGCTCCTGCTCTGGCACGAAACTCGACAAAGGACATAGGAGTAACCTCCCCTCTATCCTGACCCTCCCCTAGGAGGGTCCCCTGAATCTGTCCAACCCTCTCCCATGGGTACAAATGGGCTTACCTGACTGTAGCTCTTTAGATTTTATGTGGACAAGATTCTACAAGAAGAAACCACTGACCTTCGACAATCTGGACATTCTGGACTTCGCTGGACTTCGACTGGCCCTGACTTCGTCTCCCTCTCTGTCCAAAGCTTTGTCTTTGCCCTTGCTCCATCCAGGCTCCGTGCAGGACCTGAGGTGAACTAAGGACAACTGAAGGATCTCCCTTGGGGTGAAGGAGTCACTCCCCTGCATTCGCAAGCACCTCAACGCAACTGACTGGTCTGCTGCTCCCGAGCTCCTGCGGACTCTGAAGACTGCAGCAACACAGGAGGTAGGTTTTGAAGGTCCCTGAGGTTGATCTGCCCTCTCAGCAAGTTTGAGGCCAGTATCCCTCGTGGGGACTGCATAACCCGAACCCCTGTGCACCGCATCTATTTGCAAGTGCATATGCTTATTGGTGATTGCCGAGCTGGTGCATTGGACTCCATGTAGTCTTGACCCTGAAAAGTATTTCCACCAAAGAACTTTGGCTTCCTCACACCGAGTGCTGCGATGGCTGGTACTTTGTGATCTTGCTCGAGGTCCCCTCGTGACTCCTGGTCATTCAGCCTGTGGGTCCTCCTGAGGATCATCTTGAATTCTGTTAGGCTTTCCTGGTTGCTCCAGATGTGCCCTGACTCCCAATTGCTTGGTAAGTCTCCTGGACCTTGCTGGTCCACACCGTAACCTGCTTGACCTTCCTGCGTGGGTTGCTTTTGCCAAGGCTTGTTGGTGCCCCAGCCGGACACCGACCCCTCAGCACTCGACATCCTTTGTGGGACAGTTCGCTTCTGGCTCCTGGTCATCGTCGACATCTCCTGGTCCTCGTGGCTGCAGAGTCAAGCATCCCTTCTTCGCACCTGAATCACCCGACATCGGTGGGCATTCGTCTCCCAAGCCCCTGGTCAATCTGAAGTGACCCAGACTCTGTCCCCTCTGCTTTCATGTTCCTTTCTGCAAGAATCCATCCTTGGATTTCACCGGACCCTTTTCACCTTCATGGCAGCAGCACTTCTTCAAAACCTTCCATAGAGAACAACAGCGGTTTCTTCAGTATCCACGGGTGGGGTGGCTCTCCAGCCTCTTAAGTTCTGAAGGGTTTCCTCGAAGTCCTCCTAGAAGGGTCCTTAAACTGTACAATTGCAACCACGACTTACCCATAGAATTGTACGGAGCCCGCGGTCGTGTTAGCACACTGCACCCGTCCTCCGTGGGGTCACTATCTACTCACTTTGGGTGGTTCCTTGGGGTCCCAACGATTCTACGTGCTCCAGACCTTGTCTTGACCCAAGTCGTGGTTGTTATATCACTATTTTAGTATATGGTTTGGTCTCCCCCTAGAGCCCACTGTGTATTGTGCTACTTACAACTGTTCTATTGATATCGTATTGTGTGTTTTGTGTTCTTTCCTCGGGTAGAGGATACTAGAGAGTGTTATATTAATACATACATATTTTTATATAACTACTGTGTGGTTCTCCTTTCATTTAATTAATTCAGGAGGTGATATTCTGGTAAAACAAGCTGCTTTACATTTCTTCAAGATTAAGCCAGAAGGCTGCTCTCCACAGCTACCACTAGGATAGCTTTCTAAAGGTTATCTTTGAACTCATACATCATAAGGGTCGTTAGGACTGGTGAAAGGTGCCCACTTTAATTAGTGGACAGCATATACCAAGCCAACTTCTCACAGCTTGGACCTACTAAAAAAGTTGCACGCTACTATATATTGTTTGCCAGATGGTGTTTATATCACCATGGGCCCAGACGCGGGTACCAGACAATGTCTATCTAAGGATGCTCCCCTTCCACCTGAATTTGATCAAGTATCAACCATATTATGGGCCACTGGTGACACCGATGTAGGTCTATTGCACATACCCCCTGTTTCTATACAAGTGAAGGGTAATGTCACATTACCACACATTCCCCAGTATAAGATACCACAGGCAGGAGAACGAGTTCTTCTTAACCCCTTCGCTGCTAGGCCTTTTCCCCCCCTGTGCTAAGCCTTTTTTTGGCTATTTGGGGTAGTTCGCGCTTAGGCCCCTGTCACTTTTTGACCACATAAGGTATCCACGCCAAATTAGCGTCCTTTTCTTCCAACATCATGGGGATTCTAAAGGTACCCAGGGTTTGTGGATTCCCCTGGAGGGAACCCAGAAATTAGCCAAAATACAGCTACATTTTTTTTTTGTTGAAAAATGGGGAAAAAGGGCTACAGATGAAAGCGTGTGGTTTTTTCCCTGCAAATGGTATCAACAAAGGGGTTGTGGTGCTAAAATCACAATTTTCCCAGCTTTGAGGGACAAGCAGACGTTTGTCAGAAAACCAAAAATTTTTACACAGTTTTGGCATTTTTCTGGGACATAGCCTATTTTTGCTATTTTTGTGCTTTCAACCTCCTTCTAGAAATGGGTATGAAAGCAATAATGGATCCTGGAAAGCTATACATTTTAGAAAAGTAGACAAAATTCTTCATTCAGCAAGGGGTCATTTGTGTAGATCCTTCAAGGTTTCTTTATAGAAACTAACAGTTGAATATATGAAAAATTGAAAATCAGTTGAAAAAAACAGCCATTTGTGCCAACGTTTTAACCTGTAACTTCTTCTAATTATGACAGCTGTTTCAAAGCAATATACCATTACATCCGCTGGACCTTTTCGGTTGTGGGGATATATAGGACTTGTAGGTTCACCAAGAACCCGACGAACCCAGAGCCAATAACTGAGCAGTGTCTTGCAATGGTTTTTTATTATGTACCGGGTATATAGCAATTAATTTGGGAAAATATATACATGGAAAAATCGGTATGAAAAACACCTATGTATTTCTGTAATTGGAACAAAATATAGAGTTTAGAAAGAGTAGATATTTGCACATTTCCAAAATTGTGAGTACCCATACTAGCATGAGAATTATAGGTAATTTTTCAAAATGACTTCTTTTTTACACATTGTCTTTCATTTGGAATGCAGAAATGCATCAAAAGTCAATAGGTAATAACAGTTGCTCTACAATTCTGTTACCCTAAGTCTCCCGATAAAAATGGCACCTCATTTGCGTGGGTAGGCCTCGTGCCCGCGACAGGAAACGGCTCAAAACGCAACGTGGACACACTTTATTTTTACAGTGAAAACTGTCCCTTTTTTTGCAAATTGCCTCGCTGTAGATTTTGAACCCTAGCTCTGCCGGCAGCTAGGGAAACCTAGCAAACCTATACATTTTTGAAAACTAGACACCCAGGGGAATCCAGGATGGGGTGACTTGTCTGGCTCTCACCAGGTTCTGTTACCCAGAATCCCTTGCAAACCTAAAACATTGTCAAAAAAACACATTTTCCTCACAGTTCTGTGGTGGAAAGTTCTGGAATCTGCGTGGATCCACAAAATTTCACCAACCCCGCGTTCCCCAAAGTCTTCCGAGAAAAATGGTACCTCACTTCTGTGGGTAGGCCTAGTGCCCGTGACAGGAAACGGCCCAAAACGCAATGTGGACACACCACATTTTCACAGTGAAAAAGGACCCTTTTTTTCCAAAGTGCCTGGCTGTAGAATTTGAACCCTAACTCTGCCAGCACCTAGGGAAACCTAGCAAACCTATACATTTTCGAAAACTAGACACCCACGAAAATCCAGGATGGGGTGACTTGACTGGCTCTCACCAGGTTCTGTTACCCAGAATCCCTTGCAAACCTAAAAATGTGTAAAAAAAACCCACATTTTCCTCACATTTCTGTGGTGGTAAGTTCTGGAATCTGCGTGGATCCACAAAATTCCACTCAACCCGCGTTCCCCATAGTCTTCCAAGAAAAATGGTACCTCACTTCTGTGGGTAGGCCTAGTGCCCGCGACAGGAAACGGCCCAAAACGCAACGTGGACACACCACATTTTCACAGTGAAAACTGACCCTTTTTTTGCAAAGTGCCTAGCTGTAGATTTTGAACCCTAGCTCTGCCGGCACATAGGAAAACCTAACAAACCTATATATTTTTTTAAACTAGACACCCAGGGGAATCGAGGATGGGGTGACTTGTCTGGCTCTCACCAGGTTCTGTTACCCAGAATCCCTTGCAAACCTCAAAATGTGTCCAAAAAAACACATTTTCCTCGCATTTCTGTGGTGGAAAGTTCTGGAATCTGCGTGGGTCCACAAAATTCCACCCACCCCGCATTCCCCAAAGTCTTCCGAGAAAAATGGTACCTCACTTGTGTGGGTAGGCCTAGTGCCCACGACAGGAAATGGCCCAAAACGCAACATGGACACACCACATTTTCACAGTGAAAACGGACCCTTTTTTTGCAAAGTGCCTGGCTGTAGAATTTGAACCCTAACTCTGCCAGCACCTAGGGAAACCTAGCAAACCTATACATTTTTGAAAACTAGACACCCAAGGGAATCCAGGAAGGGGTGACATGACTGGATCTCACCAGGTTCTGTTGCCCAGAATCCATTGCAAACCTAAACATTTGTCAAACAAAACACATTTTCCTCACATTTCTGTGGTGGAAAGTTATGGAATCTGCGTGTATCCACAAAATTCCTCCCACCCCGCGTTCCCCAAAGTCTTCCAAGAAAAATGGTGCCTCACTTGTGTGGGTAGGCCTTGTGCCCGCGACAGGAAATGGCCCAAAACGCAACGTGGACACACCACATTTTCACAGTGAAAACTAACCCTTTTTTTGCAAAGTGCCTAGCTGTAGATTTTGAACCCTAGCTCTACCGGCACAACAGGAAACCTAGCAAACCTATACATTTTTGAAAACTAGACACCCAGGGAAATCCAGGATGGGGTGACTTGTCTGGCTCTCACCAGGTTCTGTTACCCAGAATCCCTTGCAAACCTCAAAATTTGTAACAAAAAAAAACAAATTTTCCTCACATTTCTGTGTTGGAAAGTTCTGGAATCTGTGTGGATCCACAAAATTCCACCCACCCCGCATTTCCCAAAGTCTTCCGAGAAAAATGGTACCTCACTTGTGTGGGTGGGTCAAGTACCCGCGACAGGCAAGGGCCCAAAACCTATTGAGGCAACATCAAACTTACCTATCACAAAACAACCTGGTTTTGCAAGGGGGGTCCCATGAGTTTTTGGCCCCGGGGTCAGCGGCCATCTAGGGAAACCTACCAAACCCACACATTTCTGAAAACTAGACACCCGGGGGAGTCGAGCAAGGTATGGTTTGCCTGGGTCCCCTAACATTTCCCTACCCAGAATCCCTTGCAAACCTCAAATTTAGCTGAAAAAATCACTTTTTTCTCAGATTTCTGTGTGGGAAAGTTATGGAATCTGCGTGGATCCACAAATTTCCTACCACCCAGCGTTCCCCCAGGTCTCCCAATAAAAATGGTACCTCACTCGCATGGGTGGGTCAAGTACCCGCGACAGGCAAGGGCCCAAAACCTATTGAGGTGACATCAAAATTACCTATCACAAAACAACCTGGTTTTGCAAGGGGGGTCCCATGAGTTTTTGGCCCCGGGCTCGGCGGCCATCTAGGGAAACCTGCCAAACCCACACATTTCTGAAAAGTAGACACCCTGGGGAGTCCAGCAAGGTATGTCTTGCGTGGGTCCCCCAACATTTCCCTACCCAGAATCCCCTGCAAACCTCAAATTTTGTTGAAAAAATCAATTTTTTCTCACATTTCTGTGTGAGAAAGGATCACAGGGCTGACACAAATTTCCTACTACCCAGCATTCCCCCAGGTCTCCCGATAAAAATGGTACCTCACATGTGTGGGTAGGCATAGTGGCTGCAACAGGAAATGGCCCAAATCGTACTGTGGAGACTTCAAAATTACCTGTAACAAAACTACCTGGTTTTGGGGGGGGCACCTGTTTTTATGGCCCCGGGCTCGCCGCCGTCTAGGGAAACCTTCCAAACCCATACATTTATGAAAACTAGACACCAGGGGGAGTACAATGAGGTATGTCTTGCGTGGATCCCCCAACGTTTCCCTACCCAGAATCCCCTGCAAACCTTAAATGATGCTGGAAAAAACACATTTTTCACATATTTTTGGGTGGAATCACCGTGCCGGCACAAATGTCCTACCCAACAGCGTTCTTCTCAGTCTCCCAAGTAAAATGATACCTCACTTGTGTGGGTGTCCAATGCAGAATTGGCTAAAAACATATTTTTAAAAAATGTAGCACTTAGAATTTTCGGTGCTATACCCTAAATCCCTATGGTTAGGGCTCTTCCCAGTCACAGTCCCTTGCCCCACCCACACAAGTGAGGTATCATTTTACTCAGGAGATTGAGAGGAACGCTGTGGGGTAGGACATTTGTGCCGGCACGGTGATTCCACCCAAACAATATCTGGAAAATGTGTTTTTTTCAGCTAAATTTGAGGTTTGCAGGGCATTCTGGGTTGGGAAACATTGGGGGATCCACGCAAGCCATACCTCCCTGGACTCCCCCGGGTGTCTACTTTTCAGAAATGTGTGGGTTTGGTAGTTTCCCAAGATGGCCACCGAACCCGGGGCCAAAAACCCAGGTGACCCCCCTTGCAAAACCAGGTTGTTTTGTGATAGGTCATTTTGATGTCTCCTCAATACGTTTTGGGCCCTTGCCTGTCGCGGGTACTTGACCCACCCACGCGAGTGAGGTATCATTTTTATCGGGAGACCTGGGGGAACGCTGAGTGATAAGAAATTTGTGGATCCACGTAGATTCCAGAACTTTCCCAGACAGAAATTTGAGAAAAAAGTGATTTTTTCCAGTTAAATTTGAGGTTTGAAGGGGATTCTGGGAAGGAAAACGTTGGGGGACCCATGCCAGCCATACCTCGCTGGACTCCCCTGGGTGTCTAGTTTTCAGAAATGTGTGGGTTTGGTAGGTTTCCCAAGATTGTCGCCGAGCTCGGAGCCAAAAACCCAGGTGACCCCCCTTGCAAAACCAGGTTGTTTTGTGATAGGTAATTTTGATGTCTCCTCAATACGTTTTGGGCCCTTGCCTGTCGCGGGTACTTGACCCACCCAGGCGAGTGAGGTATAATTTTTATTGGGAGACCTGGGGAAACGCTGGGTGGTAGGAAATTTGTGGATCCACGTAGACTCCAGAACTTTCCCAGACAGAAATTTGAGAAAAAAGTGATTTTTTCAGCTAAATTTGAGGTTTGCAGGGGATTCTGGGTAGGAAAACGTTGGGGGACCCACGCAAGCCATACCTCGCTGGACTCCCCCAGGTGTCTAGTTTTCAGAAATGTGTGGGTTTGGTAGGTTTCCCAAGATGGCCGCCGAGCTCGGGGCCAAAAACCCAGGTGACTCCCCTTGCAAAACAAGGTTGTTTTGTTATTGGTCATTTTGATGTCTCCTCAATACGTTTTGGGCCCTTGCCTGTCGCGGGTACTTGACCCACCCACGCGAGTGAGGTATCATTTTTATCGGGAGACCTGGGGAAACGCTGGGTGGTATGAAATTTGTGGATCCACGTAGATTCCAGAACTTTCCCAGATAGAAATTTGAGAAAAAAGTGATTTTTTTCAGCTAAATTTGAGGTTTGCAGGGGATTCTGGGTAGGAAAACATTAGGGGACCCATGCAAGCCATACCTCGCTGGACTCCCCCGGGTGTCTAAATTTCAGAAATGTGTGGGTTTGGTAGGTTTCCTAAGATGGCCGCCGAGCTCTGGGCCAAAAACCCAGGTGACTCCCCTTGCAAAACCAGGTTGTTTTGTGATAGGTCATTTTGATGTCTCCTCAATACATTTTGGGCCCTTGCCTGTCGCGGGTACTTGACCCACCCACGCGAGTGAGGAATCATTTTTATCGGGAGACCTGGGGGAATGCTGGGTGGTAGGAAATTTGTGGATCCACATAGATTCTAGAACTTTCCCACACAGAAATCTGAGAAAAATGTGATTTTTTTCATCAAAATATGAGGTTTGCTGGGGATTCTGTGTAGGGAAACGTTGGGGGATCCAAGCAAGCCATACCTCCCTGGACTCCCCTGGGTCTCTAGTTTTCAGAAATGTGTGGGTTTGGTAGGTTTCCCTAGATGGCTGCTGACCCCGGGACCAAAAGCGCAGATGCCCCCTATGTATCTGAAAATGACCTGGTTTTGCAAGGGGGGTCACATGAGTTTTTGGTCCCAGGCTTGGCGGCCATCTAGGGATACCTACCAAACCCACATATTTCTGAAAACTATAGACCTGGGGGAGTCCAGGAAGGTATGGCTTGCGTGGATCCCCCAATGTTTCTCTACCCAGAATCCCCTGCAAACCTCACATTTTGATGAAAAAAATCACTTTTTTCTCAAATTTCTGTGAGGGAAAGTTGTAGGATCACCCGGCTGACACAAATTTCCTACCACCCAGCGTTCCCCCAGGTCTCTTGATAAAAATGGTACCTCACTCAAGTGGGTCAAGTACCCGCGACAGGCAAGGGCCCAAAACATATAGAGGAGACATCAAAATTACCTATCACAAAACAACCTGGTTTTGCAAGGGGGGTCACCTGGGTTTTTGGCCCCGGGATCGGCGGCCATCTTGGGAAACCTACCAAACCAACACATTTCTGAAAACTAGACACCCGGGGGAGTCCAGCGAGGTATGGCTTGCGTGGGTCCCCCAACGTTTTCCTACCCAGAATCCCCTGTAAACCTCAAATTTAGCTGAAAAAATCAATTTTTTCTCAAATTTCTTTGTGGGAAAGTTCTGGAATCTATGTGGATCCACAAATTTCCTACCACCCAGCGTTCCCCCAGGTCTCCCGATAAAAATGGTACCTCACTCGCATGGGTGGGTCAAGTACCCACGACAGGCAAGGGCCCAAAACGTATTGAGGAAACATCAAAATTACCTATCACAAAACAACCTGGTTTCTCAAGGGGGGTCACCTGGGTTTTTGGTCCCGGGCTCGGCGGCCATCTTGGGAAACCTACCAAACCTACACATTTCTGAAAAATAGACACCTGGGGGAGTCCAGCGAGGTATGGCTTGCATGGGTCCCCCAACGTTTTCCTACCCAGAATCCCCTGCAAACCTCAAATTTAGCTGAAAAAATCCCTTTTTTCTCAAATTTCTGTGTGGGAAAGTTCTGGAATCAATGTGGATCCACAAATTTCCTACCACCCAGCTTTCCCCCAGGTCTCCCTATAAAAATGGTACCTCACTCGCGTGGGTGGGTCAAGTACCCACGACAGTCAAGGGCCCAAAACATATTGAGGAGACATCAAAATGACCCATCACAAAACAACCTGGTTTTGCAAGGGGAGTCACCTCAGTTTTTGGCCCCGAGCTCAGCGGCCATCTTGGGAAACCTACCAAACCCATACATTTCTGAAAACTAGACACCCAGGGGAGTCCAGCGAGGTATGGCTTGCGTGGATCCCCCAACGTTTCCCAACCCAGAATGCCCTGCAAACCTCAAATTTAGCTGAAAAAAACACATTTCCCACATATTTTTGGGTGGAATCACCGTGCCGGCACAAATGTCCTACCCCACAGCGTTCCTCTCAGTCTCCCGAGTAAAATGATACCTCACTTGTGTGGGTGGGGCAAGGGCCTGTGACAGGGAAGAGCCCAAAACATAGGGATTTAGGGTATAGCACCGACAATTCTAAGCGCTACATTTTTTTAAAAATACGTTTTTAGCCGATTATGCATTGGACACCCACTCAAGTGAGGTATCATTTTACTCGGGACACTAAGGAGAATGCTGTGGGGTAGGACATTTGTGTCGGCACAGTGATTCCACCCCAAAATATGTGGAAAATGTGTTTTTTTCAGCTAAATTTGAGGTTTGCAGGGGATTCTGGGTAGGGAAACGTTAGGGGATCCATGCAAGCCATACCTCATTGTACTCCCCAGGGTGTCTAGTTTTCAGAAATGTGTGGGTTTGGTAGGTTTCCCTAGATGGCGGTGAGCCCGGGGCCAAAAAACCAGGTGCCCCCCCACCCAAAACCAGGTAGCTTTGTTATAGGAAATTTTGAAGTCTCCACAGTACGATTTGGGCCATTTCCTGTTGCAGCCACTATGTCTACCCACACATGTGAGGTACCATTTTTATCGGGAGACCTGGGGGAACGCTGGGTGGTAGGAAATTTGTGTCAGCCCGGTGATCCAAAAACTCATGGGACCCCCCTTGCAAAACCAGGTTGTTTTGTGATAGGTAATTTTGATGTTGCCTCAATAGGTTTTGGGCCCTTGCCTGTTGCGGGTACTTGACCCACCCATACGAGTGAGGTATCATTTTTATTGGGAGACCTGGGGGAATGCTGTGTAGAAGGAAATTTGTGAATCCACACAGATTCCAGAACTTTCCCACACAGAAATTTGAGAAAAAAGTGATTTTTTCAGCTAAATTTGAGGTTTGCAGTGGATTCTGGGTAGGGAAATGTTGGGGGACCCACGCAAGCCATACCTTGCTGGACTACCGCGGGTGTCAAGTTTTCAGAAATGTGTGGGTTTGGTAGATTTCCCTAGATGGCCGCCGAGCCCGGGGCCAAAAACTCATGGGACCCCCCTTGCAAAACCAGGTTGTTTTGTGATAGGTCATTTTGATGTCGCCTCAATAGGTTTTGGGCCCTTGCCTGTCGCGGGACCCACCCACACAAGTGAGGTACCATTTTTCTCAGAAGACTGTGGGGAATGCGGGGTGGGTGGAATTTTGTGGATCCACACAGATTCCAGAACTTTCCACCAGAGAAATGTGAGGGAAATGTGTTTTTTCTTTTACAAATTTTGAGGTTTGCAAGGGATTCTGGGTAACAGAACCTGGTGAGAGCCAGAGAAGTCACCTCATCCTGGATTCCCCTGGGTGTCTAGTTTTCAAAAATGTATAGGTTTGCTAGGTTTCCCTAGGTGCCGGCAGAGCTAGGGTTCAAAAGCTACAGCTAGGCACTTTGCAAAAAGGGGTCCGTTTTCACTGTGAAAATGTGGTGGGTCCACGTTGCGTTCTGGGCCGTTTCCTGTCGCGGGCACTAGGCCTACCCACACAAGTGAGGTACCATTTTTCTCTGAAGACTTTGGGGATTGCGGGGTGGGTGGAATTTTGTGGATCCACGCAGATTCCAGAACTTTCCACCAGAGAAATGTGAGGAAAATGTTTTTTTTTTTACAAAGTTTGAGGTTTGCAAGGGATTCTGGGTAACAGAACCTGGTGAGAGCCAGACAAGTCACCCCATCCTGGATTCCCCTGGGTGTCTAGTTTTCAAAAATGTATAGGTTTGCTAGGTTTCCTTAGGTGCCTGCAGAGCTAGGGTTCAAAATCTACAGCTAGGCACTTTGCAAAACAAGGGTCAGTTAACACTGTGAAAATGTGTTGTCCATGTTGCATTTTGAGCTGTTTCCTGTCGCGGGCACTAGGCCTACCCACACAAGTGAGGTACCATTTTTCTCGGAAGACTTTGTGGAATGCGGGGTGGGTGGAAGTTTGTGGTCCCACGCAGATTCCAGCACTTTCCATGACATAAATGTGAGGAAAATGTGTTTTTTTCAACTAAGTTCGAGGTTTGCAAGGGATTCTGGATAACAGAACCTAGTGAGAGCCACACAAGTCACCCCATCCTGGATTCCCCTCAGTGTCTAGTTTTAAAAATATATAGGTTTGCTATGTTTCCCTTGGTGCCGGCTGCGCTTGGACTCAAAATCCACAGGTAGGCACATTCCGAAAAAAAGTCAGTGCCTAGTGGGCTTTCTGCCGCCCTGGGGAGGGGGGAAATCAGGGGCTATTACCCCGATATGCCCCCGAGGGGGGCAGAAAGACTGTGGCTATTCTTTTGGGGGGTCGAGGGCATTGGGATGCCCATTTTGGTCAGCTCCCACCCCTGCGTATAAAAAAGCCAGCATAATCGCTGGTGCATAGTGGGCTTTCTGCCCCCCTGGGGGGCAGATTAGGGGCTACTGCCCCTATCTGCCTCCTGGGAGGGGCAGAAAGACTGTGGCATCTTTTCTGGGGTGGGTGGGGGCATTAGCATGTCCATTCTTGGCAGCCCCCTCCCCGAACTTTGGAGGAAAAAATCCCTGGTGGCTAGTGGGCTTTCTACCCCCGGGGTGCAGATAAGGTGCTATTGCCCCATCTGCCTCCCGGGGGCAGAAAGACTGTAGCATTTTTTTTGGGGTGGGGGCATTGACATGCCCATTCTGGGCAGCCCCCACCCCTACCTATAAAAACAAAATCCCTGGCGCTTAGTGGGCTTTCTGCCTCCCGGGGGCAGATCAAGGGCTATTGCCCCATCTGCCTCCTGGGGGCAGAAAGTCTTTGTTTTCTTTGGGGGGTAGGGTGGGGGCATTTGCATGCCTATTCTGGGCAGCCCCCACCCCAGGCCTATGAAAAAATAATCCCTGGCATCTAGGGTGCTTTCTGTCCCCCCGGGGGTCAGCAAGACTGGAATTTTGTGGGGGGGAGGGGTGGGGGCATTGGCATGCCCATCTTGGGCAACCCCCACCCATAAATTCATCGGGGGAAAAAAAACTGGTGTCTAGTGGGCTTTCTGCCCCCCAGGGGGGCAGATTGGGGGCTACTGTCCCGATCTGCCCCCCAGGGGGGGCAGAAAGACTGTACTTTTATGGTGTGGTGGGGGCATTGGCATGCCCATATTGGGCAGCCCCCACCCCTAATTATAATTTTTTTTTAAATCCCTGGTATCTAGTGGGCTTTTTGCCCCCCTGGGGGGGGCATATTGGGGGCTACTGCCCCATCTGCCCCCAGGGGGGGGGGCAGAAAGACTAAATGTGCCCAAATAAATATGGGGGGAGCAAAGGCCCTTGCCCAAGGGGACGCTCCCCCCTCCCTGGTGCCTAGTGGGGGCTGACCAATATGGGCATGCCAATGCCCCCACCCCTAATTATATATATTTTTTAAATCCCTGGTATCTAGTGGGCTTTCTGCCCCCCAGGGGGGCAGAAAGACTGTCATTTTGCGGCCGGGGGGTGGGGGCATTGGCATGCCCATATTGGGCAAACCCCACCCCTAATTATAATATAAAAAAAATCCCTGGTATCTAGTGGGCTTTTTGCCCCCCTGGGGGGGCATATTGGGGGCTACTGCCCCATATACCCCCAGGGGTGGCAGAAAGACTAAATGTGCCCAAATAAATATGGGGGGAGCAAAGGCCCTTGCCCAAGGGGACGCTCCCCCCTCCCTGGTGCCTAGTGGGTGGATCCCTGCTTGGGGATCGCCATCCTGGGGTGATCCCCAAGCAGGGATCCACTAGGGAGCAGTACCATTGGAAAGGGGAGATTCTCCCCTTTCCAACGATACCTCTCCTGACTTTCTACGTGCTCAGGGGGCTGAGATAGCCCCCTGAGCACGTAGAAAGCGAAACTGAAATGAGCCTCTTGGCTCATTTCAGTTTCGGTTTCACTGAAATGACGTCAGCGCGACGTGCGCGCTGATCGTCATTTCAGGGAAACCAGGGGGGGGCCTCGGGAGCTGGGGAAGCTCTTCCCCAGCTCCCGAGGCTGTTGGGGGGTAAAGGGAATCCCTCTGGTGCCCGCACCAGTGGGATTCCCTGTGCCATGGCGTCGGACGCGTGGGAGCCGTCCGACGCACATGAGCACTGATGCGTCAGACAGCTCCCACGCGTCCGACGCATCCAAGGGGTTAAAATTATTCAGGATCTAATATGCAAGGGAGTTGTTGAAGAGACTACAGGAAACATATGCAATAGTCCTATTCTTCCGATCCTAAAAAGGGCGCCTTTAGATTCCCCCAATAGTGCTAATGATGTATATCGTTTTGTAATTGATTTGCGAGAGGTCAATAAAATAGTGGTTCCGCAATTCCCAGTGGTTCCTGATATCACCACACTTTTAACAATGATTCCATCCACCACTAAGTTTTTCTCCATTATTGATTTAAAAAAAGGCATTCTTTAGCATTCCTATACACCCAGATAGCAGGTACTTGTTCGGATTTTCGCTAGCTGGCAAACGTTTCTGAATCTGTTGCCCTCCTCAAGGCTATACTGAAAGTCCTAGCATCTATAGTCAAGCATTGAAAGGTCAATTGGATTCACCCTCGCTTTCTCCAGGTAATGCTTTGGTGCAGTATGTCGATGATTTGTTGATTGCTTCTGATACGGAACAAGGTTGCAAGGATAGTACGGTAAAATCGTTGTTACACCTGGCACACCATGGTCACAAAGTTTCTCTTTCAAAGTTTCAGTACTGTCTGGAGCGACCCCTGACTTGACTGGTAGGTCGCTCCCCCACCACACAGCTCCGTCTGTGTGCCCTGCTGCTGCCCCCTGATTGTGCTCGTTTTTTTCCTTTCTGTGCCCCCTTGCTGCCCCTGATTGTGATCGTTTTTCCTTTCTGTGCCCCCTTGCTGCCCCTGATTGTGATCGTTTTTCCTTTCTGTGCCCCCTTGCTGCCCCTGATTGTGCTCTGCTTTTTCCTTTCTGTGCCCCCTTGCTGCCCCTGATTGTGATCGTTTTTTCCTTTCTGTGCCCCCTTGCTGCCCCTGATTGTGATCGTTTTTTCCTTTCTGTGCCCCCTTGCTGCCCCTGATTGTGCTCGTTTTTTCCTTTCTGTGCCCCCTTGCTGCCCCTGATTGTGCCTCGTTTTTTCCTTTCTGTGCCCCCTTGCTGCCCCTGATTGTGATCGTTTTTTCCTTTCTGTGCCCCCTTGCTGCTCCTGATTGTGCTCGTTTTTTCCTTTCTGTGCCCCCTTGCTGCCCCTGATTGTGATCGTTTTTTCCTTTCTGTGCCCCCTGCTGCCCCTGATTGTGATCGTTTTTTCCTTTCTGTGCCCCCTTGCTGCCCCTGATTGTGCTCGTTTTCCTTTCTGTGCCCCCTTGCTGCCCCTGATTGTGATCGTTTTTTCCTTTCTGTGCCCCCTTGCTGCCCCTGATTGTGATCGTTTTTCCTTTCTGTGCCTGTTTCCCGCCGCCGCCCTGCGGCCCCGCCCCTCACTGCCCATTCGCTGCCCCATTCCCTGCTCCTCCCTCCCACCTCCCCATTTATGGCGGCCGCTGCGTGGTGAAGAGAGCGACCCCTGACCTTGACTGGTAGGTCGCTCCCCCACCACACAGCTCCGTCTGTGTGCCCTGCTGCTGCCCCTGATTGTGCTCTGTTTTTTTCCTTTCTGTGCCCCCTTGCTGCCCCTGATTGTGATCGTTTTTTCCTTTCTGTGCCCCCTTGATGCCCCTGATTGTGATCGTTTTTTCCTTTCTGTGCCCCCTTGCTGCCCCTGATTGTGATCGTTTTTCCTTTCTGTGCCCCCTTGCTGCCCCTGATTGTGATCGTTTTTTCCTTTCTGTGCCCCTTTGCTGCCCCTGATTTTGCTCGTTTTTTTCCTTTCTGTGCCCCCTTGCTGCCCCTGATTGTGCTCGTTTTTTCCTTTCTGTGCCCCCTTGCTGCCCCTGATTGTGATCGTTTTTTCCTTTCTGTGCCCCCTTGCTGCCCCTGATTGTGCTCGTTTTTTCCTTTCTGTGCCCCCTTGCTGCCCCTGATTGTGATCGTTTTTCCTTTCTGTGCCTGTTTCCCGCCCCTGCGGCCCCGCC
Organism: Calotriton arnoldi; assembly: GCA_963921515.1. Lineage (NCBI taxonomy): Eukaryota > Metazoa > Chordata > Amphibia > Caudata > Salamandridae > Calotriton > Calotriton arnoldi. The sequence goes on from CAWUFW010009164.1 coordinate 670,297, forward strand.
CCTCACTGCCCATTCGCTGCCCCATTCCCTGCTCCTCCCTCCCACCTCCCCATTTATGGCGGCCGCTGCGTGGTGAAGAGAGCGACCCCTGACCTTGACTGGTAGGTCGCTTCCCCACCACACAGCTCCGTCTGTGTGCCCTGCTGCTGCCCCTGATTGTGCTCGTTTTTTCCTTTCTGTGCCCCCTTGCTGCCCCTGATTGTGATCGTTTTTTCCTTTCTGTGCCCCCTTGCTGCCCCTGATTGTGATCGTTTTATCCTTTCTGTGCCCCCTTGCTGCCCCTGATTGTGATCGTTTTTCCTTTCTGTGCCCCTTGCTGCCCCTGATTGTGATCGTTTTTTCCTTTCTGTGCCCCCTTGCTGCCCCTGATTGTGCTCGCTTTTTCCATTCTGTGCCCCCTTGCTGCCCCTGATTGTGCTCGTTTTTTCCTTTCTGTGCCCCCTTGCTGCCCCTGATTGTGATCGTTTTTCCTTTCTGTGCCCCCTTGCTGCCCCTGATTGTGCTCGTTTTTTCCTTTCTGTGCCCCCTTGCTGCCCCTGATTGTGATCGTTTTTTCCTTTCTGTGCCCCCTTGCTGCCCCTGATTGTGATCGTTTTTTCCTTTCTGTGCCTGTTTCCCGCCCCTGCGGCCCCGCCCCCTCACTGCCCATTCGCTGCCCCATTCCCTGCTCCTCCCTCCCACCTCCCCATTTATGGCGGCCGCTGCGTGGTGAAGAGAGCGACCCCTGACCTTGACTGGTAGGTCGCTCCCCACCACACAGCTCCGTCTGTGTGCCCTGCTGCTGCCCCTGATTGTGCTCGCTTTTTTCCTTTCTGTGCCCCCTTGCTGCCCCTGATTGTGATCGTTTTTTCCTTTCTGTGCCCCCTTGCTGCCCCTGATTGTGATCGTTTTATCCTTTCTGTGCCCCCTTGCTGCCCCTGATTGTGATCGCTTTTTCCTTTCTGTGCCCCTTGCTGCCCCTGATTGTGATCGTTTTTTCCTTTCTGTGCCCCCTTGCTGCCCCTGATTGTGCTCTGCTTTTTCCTTTCTGTGCCCCCTTGCTGCCCCTGATTGTGCTCGTTTTTTTCCTTTCTGTGCCCCCTTGCTGCCCCTGATTGTGATCGTTTTTTCCTTTCTGTGCCCCCTTGCTGCCCCTGATTGTGCTCTGCTTTTTCCTTTCTGTGCCCCCTTGCTGCCCCTGATTGTGCTCGTTTTTTCCTTTCTGTGCCCCCTTGCTGCCCCTGATTGTGATCGTTTTTTCCTTTCTGTGCCTGTTTTCCGCCCCTGCGGCCCCGCCCCCTCACTGCCCATTCGCTGCCCCATTCCCTGCTCCTCCCTCCCACCTCCCCATTTATGGCGGCCGCTGCATGGTGAAGAGAGCGACCCCTGACCTTGACTGGTAGGTCGCTCCCCCACCACACAGCTCCGTCTGTGTGCCCTGCTGCTGCCCCTGATTGTGCTCGTTTTTTCCTTTCTGTGCCCCCTTGCTGCCCCTGATTGTGCTCGTTTTTTTCCTTTCTGTGCCCCCTTGCTGCCCCTGATTGTGATCGTTTTTTCCTTTCTGTGCCCACTTGCTGCCCCTGATTGTGATCGTTTTTTCCTTTCTGTGCCCCCTTGCTGCCCCTGATTGTGATCGTTTTTTCCTTTCTGTGCCCCCTTGCTGCCCCTGATTGTGATCGCTTTTTCCTTTCTGTGCCCCCTTGCTGCCCCTGATTGTGATCGTTTTTTCCTTTCTGTGCCCCCTTGCTGCCCCTGATTGTGATCGTTTTTTCCTTTCTGTGCCTGTTTCCCGCCGCTGCGCCCCTGCGGCCCCGCCCCCTCACTGCCCATTCGCTGCCCCATTCCCTGCTCCTCCCTCCCACCTCCCCATTTATGGCGGCTGCTGCGCGGCCGCGCCGCTGGCGCGCCTAAGGCAAGCCCGTCTGCGCCCGTCCGCGCCGTAGCCGCGCCGTAGCCGCGCCGTAGCCGCGCCCAGCGCCAGACCCCCTGGTCCGGGCATCCCCCGCGCCCGCCACATCAACAGACGCCGATACGACGCCAGCACCCTCCACGCACTCAACCCCGGAAAAGATCACGCCTGCTACCAGGCCACCCGAGCGCACCCAAGGGCCCTTCACCTGCCGGAACTGCAGCTTCGCCAGCACCCGCCCCGCCAAACCACCGCCCAGGAAAGAACCCAACTACCTCAGATGCATCCTCCTCAACACCCGCTCCGCCCGCAAACACGCCATCGAACTCTGGGACCTTCTCGACTCAACCTCCCCAGACGCCGCATTCCTGACGGAGACCTGGCTGAATCCCGCTTCAGCCCCCGACATCGCCATTGCCATTGCCATCCCGGACGGATACAAGATCACCCGCAGGGACCGCACCAACGGAGTCGGAGGAGGCATCGCCATCGTCCACAGGAACACCCTCAGAGTCTCAAACAACACCGACGACACCCTCAGCACCGCCGAACACATGCACTTCCAGATCCACACCGATCCCAACACCACCCTCAGAGGAACCCTCATCTACAGACCCCCCGGACTCCCGACCACAGTTCAGCGGATTCCATCGCTGACTTCGTCAGCACACACGCCATCGCCTCCACGGACTACATCCTCCTCGGGGACCTGAACTTCCACCTCGAGAACAACAAGGACACCAACTCCACCACCCTGATCGACAACCTCGCCACCCTCGGACTCAGACAGCTCGTGACTACACCCACCCACGCCGCCGGCCACACGCTAGACTCCATCTTTTCCGCAAGCCCACACGTCTCCTTCAACCACACCTCCGAACCCCACTGGACTGACCACCACTGCATCCACTTCACATACAGGAAGCCCACCACGCACCACCGCACCGAACAAATGCCTCGCCGCTGCTGGAGCAGAGTCACGGAAGACCAGCTAACCACAACCTCGCCCTGAGCCCACCCGCCGAACCCTCCGACCCCGACACCGCCGCCCGCAACCTCAGACAGTGGATCGACGACTGCGCCAACACCCTCGCCCCGCTCAAGAATCCGCCCAACAGCCACACCAGCAAGAAAGCCACCTGGTTCACCGAAGACCTCCAGGCCTCCAAACGAACATGCCGAAAACTGGAGAAGATCTGGCTCCACGAACGGACAGCGGACAGCTACGTCGCCCACAAGAGCGCCACCCGCAATCACCATCACCTCATCAGATCCGCCAAAAGGGCCTCACTCAAAGACCACCTAGACAACAACGCACACAACAGCAAAGAGCTCTTCAACATCGTGAAGGAACTCTCCAACCCCAGCTCCAACACCAACGACATCCAGCCGTCGCAAGACCTGTGCGACTCACTGGCCACCTCCTTCCACCGCAAAATCGCAGACATCCACGACAGCTTCAACACCACGACCGCCCCGCCTGCTCTCCTGGACCAACATCAACGACGAGGACACCAGCGAGATCATGAACACCATCCACTCCGGTTCACCGCTAGACCCGTGCCCTCACCACATCTTCAACAAAGCCAGTACAGCCATCGCGCCCCATCTCCGGAAAATAATCAACATCTCCTTCGAGACAGCAACCTTCCCGGAAAGCTGGAAGCACGCCGAGATCACCGCCTTACTCAAGAAACCCAAGGCAGACCCCAAGGACCTCAAGAACTTCCGACCCATCTCTCTGCTCCCGTTCCCCGCGAAGGTCACCGAGAAAATCGTCAACAAACAACTGACCCGCTACCTCGAGGAGAACAACATCCTGGACCCTTCCCAGTCCGGCTTCCGCAGCAACCACAGCACCGAAACCGCCCTCATCGCCGCCACCGATGACATCAGGACCCTGCTAGACAACGGAGAAACAGCAGCCCTCATCCTCCTGGACCTATCAGCCGCCTTCGACACGGTCTGCCACCACACACTACGAACACGCCTTCACGACGCCGGGATCCAAGAGAAGGCCCTGGACTGGACCACATCCTTCCTTTCCGGCAGAACACAAAGCGTCCGCCTCGCCCCTTCCGATCCAAGGCCACCAAGATCATCTGCGGCGCACCCCAAGGCTCCTCCCTCAGCCCAACGCTGTTCAACATCTACATGGCACCCCTCGCCCACGTCGCCCGACAGCACAACCTCAACATCATCTCCTACGCCGACGACACCCAGCTGATCCTCTCCCTCACCAAAGACCCTCACACCGCCAAAGCCCACCTCCACGAAGGAATGAAGGCCGTCGCCGAATGGATGAGGACCAGCCGCCTGAAGCTGAACTCGGACAAGACGGAGGTCCTCATCCTTGGTTCCAACCCTTCAGCCTGGGACGACTCCTGGTGGCCAACATCACTGGGAACAGCCCCGCCACCCACCGACCACGTACGCAACCTAGGGGTCATCCTCGACCCCACCCTCTCCATGACTAAGCAGGTCAACGCCGTTTCCTCATCCTGCTTCAACATCCTCCGAATGCTCCGCAGGATCTTCAAGTGGATCCCCACCGAAACAAGAAAAACAGTCACCCAGGCCCTCGTCACCAGCAGGCTGGACTACGGAAACGCCCTCTACGCAGGAACGACGGCTAAGCTCCTGAGACGGCTGCAACGCATCCAGAACGCCTCTGCACGTCTTATCCTCGACATCCCCCGACGCAGCCACATCACACCCCACCTGAGAGACCTGCACTGGCTCCCTGTCAACAAGAGGATAACCTTCAAGCTCCTCACCCACGCACACAAAGCACTCCACAACTCCGGACCAGCCTACCTCAACAGACGACTCAGCTTCTACACCCCCACCCGCCAGCTCCGCTCGACCAGCCTCGCCCTCGCCACAGTCCCCCGCATCCGGAAAACGACCGCCGGCGGCAGATCCTTCTCCCACCTCGCCGCCAAGACCTGGAACACCCTCCCCACCAACCTCCGACAGACCCAAGACCTACTGGCCTTCAGAAGACTCCTCAAGACCTGGCTCTTCGATCAGTAGCAGCACCACCCCCCTCTTCCCCCAGCGCCTTGAGACCCTCGCGGGTATTTAGTGCGCTTTATAAGTGACATGATTGATTGATTGATTGATTGATTGATTGGTGTTGCGTTCTAGTCTTTCTCCCACGTCAGGCATCCAGAATGCATTGCGGATGCACGACGTGAGAGAGAGTGAAACCGTTATCTGATCGAGCCTGTCAGCGCAGCTCGTATGAGCGCCTCGCTCTTCCTCTTCAATAAAGATATTTCATCTTACTGCTGCAGTCTCCGTGTACATCATTCAGGGTGGAATTACTCTACAAATTGGCGACGAGCGGATTGAACCCTGCAACGTACGTATAAAGTGAATTTTATGAAACGCAACGGAGAAAAATTTAGCAAGCAGGAATTACGGAACGTTGTGAAGAAAATTAATAAAGGCGCGACTTATTCTGTTCCTTGGCCGAGCATCTACTTGATAAATCGAAGTGCCACTTGAAGAAAAGAAGATAACGGTGAGACACACGTGCGTAGTGTGTGTGAGAGAAATTAAGGGTGCGAGAAGGTCAAAAAGAGGGAGAGCGAAAGTGTGCGCAGAATAAGACTGTGAGGTATTTGAAGTTGAAACGTACAAATAAGCTTCAAAGCTGCATATGGATCACTACAGTTGACGGCGCATTTAACAGTTGAAAAGCGCGCCATCACTCTTGAATTCAAGCCTACACAGCCTTGTGAGGAACTCATGCGCATTACGATGGCGGCCATTTTGTGAGCTTGTGAGCAGCAGCGGCCATCTTAGGTTGTGAGGTACTGCAGCAATCATAATATTAGTGCGTTCTATGAAGATTTCAATGGATGTAAGTGTGAGAAGTTGGCCTGGTATATGCTGTCCACTAATTATAGTGGGCACCTTGCACCAGTCCAAACAACCCCTTATTGGAGATAGGTTAAAGACAACCTTTATTGAAAGCTATCCTAGTGGTAGCTATGGAGAGCAGCCTTCAGGCTAAGTCTTGAAGGAATGTAAAGCAGCTTGTTTTACCAGTCTATAATCTCTTGAGTGACCAAATGAAAGAGGACCACACCAGGTATATATATAAAATATATGTATTTAGTCTTAAACACACCCCTCTAGTCTCTTTATGAGGCTAGAGTTTGAAGTACATAAGTTACAAGTCAGTTATCAACAGTAATAGCACAAATACACGTTTGAGCCCTAGGGGCGTACCAAACCATATACCAATAAAGTGGTATAAGAACCACGACTGAGCTAGACACAAGGCCTAGAGCCTGTAGAAGTGCTTGGCCCTCAAGGAACCACCCAAGGTAGTGACACAGGGGACCCACGGGGGATGCGTGCAGTGTGAGAACACAGCCGCGAGCCGCAGTTGACTTCTATGGGGAATGTCGCGGTTGGAGTTTTAAAGAAAAAGGACACTTAGAGGAGGACTTGGAGCAAACCCCTTTAGAACTAGGTTGTTCTAGAGTCTATACCCACGGGAGCACCGGAGTACTCGAGTTACCTCACCCAGGGAAGCCGGGTGCATAGGTGTCTTTCGGGGTCGGGTTTCGTCGTCGTTTTCAATGGCGATCTGCTGCAAAGTGCTGCTGGCGACCAAGTCGAAAGTGTTCGGGTGGATCCAAGGGTGGATCGAAGATCTGAAGAACCTGAAAGCAGAGGGGACAGAGTCTGGGTCACTAGCCAGTGACCAGGAAGGCGATGAGCAGATGCCCACCGATGTCGGGTGATACAGGTAGGTTGACGGTCGTCTTGACTCTTCAGCCACGAGGTCCAGGAGGCGTCGACGATGACCAGGAGCTGGATTCGAGCTGTCCCACGACGTCTGTCGATTGCAGGGGTGTCGGCGACCGGATTGGACCCAACAAGCCTTGGCAACGGCAAGTCTTGTAGAAACAAAGAAAGGACGTTGATGCAGACCAGCAAGGTCTGGGGGACTCACCCAGCAAGGGTAAGTCAGGGCACGTCTGCAGCAACCAGAAAAGCCCAAGCAGAAGAAGAGTTGCCTTCGGGAGGGCCCACTAGCCAACAGACTAGCGACCGCGAAGGAGCCTCAAGTGGACGCACTTGGAGCTGGCTCACAGGACACTCATGGAGTGGAGGCCAGTGATCTTCGGTGCAATCGGTGCTGGAGGCAGGGGCTACTTGGAGCCCAAAGCACAATTTCGTGGGAGACCCAGAAGAGGATGCACTTGCAAAATTACTCGGTGTCCAGGAGTCACGGTTCCACGTTACCCACGACAGCTACGGGCCTCAGCTTTGCTGGGGACTCAGGGAAGCCTCGGGGAAGTCTGGAAATCTACCTCTGGTGATGCAAAGGCTTCGGCGTCCAGCAGGAGCTTCAGTGATGCAGACCAGACAATTGCTTCTTCGGTGCCTGCCAAGCAGGGGGGTCACTCCTTGAACCCAAGGGAGATTCTTCAGTCCTCTAATCTTAAAGTAGAGCGTCGAAGGTCCAGGATTCTGTATCAGAGTTTCGTCCAGGTAAATCTAAAGTCCTAAGGACTGGGGTCCCATACTTATACCAAGTTAGGGGGTTGGACATACTCTGGGGACCCACCTATGGGAGGGTCAGGGAAGAGGGGTGGTTACACCCATTCTCTTTGTCCAGTTTCGCGCCAGAGCAGGGGCAGGTAGCCCCTGCAACCGGTTTGAACTGGCATATGCACAGGAACACCAAGTGTGCCCCCAGTGCAGGACTTCTGAGCACCAGAGAGTGCTCCCGCCCAGCCCCAATACACATTATCCTGTCTGGGGAGGTGGTTACACCTCCCTGCGACAGGAAACCTATTGTCCAGGCCTCCCCTGCCGAAGTTTCAGTCAGCAGCAGGGGGCCAGACCTGTGTCTGTGGCAGCGGCATCCATTTTGTGATGCCAGGGCTCTGGAAAGAAGTTACCGGGTAGCCCGGTGTGTACATGTCTCTCCCTCTAGAAGGGTGGAATGCTACCCCCGCCACCAGGACTGGCGGGGGGGTAGTATTCCAAGATGTTTGACACCAAACACGACATGTTTTGGTGCAGCCAGTCCAAAGTTAGCATTGTACCGCGAGGATATAATGCACTTGAGAGTATATGGTCAGGCTGTACCACAAACAGCATCAGAGGAGGGACTCCGAACGCTGTAGAGGGGCTCTGCTCATGCAGGGGCACCCTCTCACATAAGAACCAAGCACTCTGCCTTCAGGATTGGTAAGGCCTGCCATAGGAGTGACTTATAGGTTTATATGTGTGTGCAATGGTAGTGATATAGGTAGCCTATACCACTGTAAGGGGTGCATGCACCACCTTACCCAGGCTGCAGTAGCAGACCTGTGGTGTCATTTTGGATGGCCTTCCAGGGGTGGCACAATACATGCTGCAGCCCCTGGTAGGCCTCTGAGGTACCTATGCCCTGGGTACATAGTATACCATATACTAGGGACTTATAAGGGCACTCCAGATTCCAATCAGAGATGTGCCTAAGGCACATGGAAACCATTTTATAGAGGAAGCAGATAGACTGGGGCCCTGAATAGCAGGATCCCAGTCCAACTAAGTCATAAACCAGCAAAACACCAGGAAAAAGTGGGGGCAACCATATAGTCAGATTCCACCTTCCTACAGTAAGTTCGTTTTTTTTGCATTCTGTAAACAGCGCACTCCTTCACTGTGATGCGCACACCATTATTGGCTTTTGCATGAAGAATCCTCCTGAGTGAAATCGAGGGGGATCTGGCAAGTGCATTTAAGACTTTGTGGAACAGAAATAAGTGAAGTAAAGTCTGCATTCTGCATACGCTTCTTACTGGTGCAGGTGCAGGAAGAAATTGAAAAGCGCGTTATTACTCATAAGGTCCAGTCATCAAATACTTGTGAGCAAACAATGCGCATTACGTTGGCGGCCTGTTTATGAGGTGTGGGAATAAGGCAGCCATTTTATGACGTGAGCAGCTACGGAAGACATTTTAGGAGCTTTTCCATGGACGTTTCCTCAGAATTCAAGTGAAGTTTTAAGGTCTTGATTTTGGGCGCATATTTTCACGGTGATGCGCACACCATAATTAGCCTTTGGTTGTAGCCTATTAAGCACATACTCGGTGATGTGCACACCACAAAAAGCATTGTAAGACTATCAAGTACAATTGAGTAGCACGTTGTGTTGTGGTAAATTAAGCAGTGAACTGCAGCTTGGCAATTGTTGCGCATCTTACAGTTACACATACTCTTATGCAATACCAAGGGGATTGTGAAGCTCGTGGGTATTATCAGAGACTGGCATACACCTTATGGTGCGAGTGACTGTTCACTTGTGAAAGTACTGGTTGTATCTTAAATTTAATAGTGTTGTCATTTCCTCTGCATTCAATATGTGTGCACAAACATTCTCCTTGACAAATCCTGTTCCTTTTCTAGCAAAGCCAGGAGAACCTGCAATGAAATGGGCTGACTGGAAATGTTATTTTCTTAATTACTTATCGGCCCTCGAGGAGGAGGGTACAGAAGAATTCACAAGCAAAAGGAAAAAGAAAATGTTGTTGCATAATCTAGGCCCAGAAGGGTTGAGAGTGTACGATGAAATGGTAAAGAAACCAAGAGGTACAGGTGAAGATGATGTCTTCCAACATGCTATAGAAGATTTGGACAGTCATTACCAACCTGTAGTTTGTGCTGCTATAGACAGGTACAACTTCTTTCAAAGAAAACAAAGCAACTCTGAAACGGTTGAAGACTATGTAGCTGCTCTAAAAAAACTGGCAGTACATTGTAAATTTGGCTATCTTCATGATGACTTTATTCGGGATCAAATTATAATGCATACAATCAATACAAATGTACAAGAGAAGTTATGGGTTTGTGGGGATGCTCCCCTGAATGAGATTATAGCAATTGTAAAGAAAGCAGAAATGTCAAAGAGGTGTGCTAATGCAGCTAAATAAGAAAATGAGAACAGCCCCACTGTGTGCAAAGTATCAGACAGGAAAGGTGCTACTGGCAGAAGTGCCTCCAGCACACAGAAGAAAGATAATAAAAAGCCAATGAAAAAGTATGCTGGACCTAACAGAAATATAAACAAAAAACTACCTTGTTGTTATAGATGTGGTAGCCAGACGCACTTGGCAAATGACAGAAATTGCCCAGCGTTTCATACAAGATGCTCTTTTTGTGGCGTTGTAGGACACTTTGGGAAAGTGTGCAGAAGGAAAACACGCAATGCCACAGTAAAGTGCGTATTATATGAGACAGACTCTGAAGTAGAAGATGATGATGTCAATGAAGATTGTGTGTTATGTATAGATGAACAGGTGTTAGGCATTGATAATACTGTGCGAAAAAAGCCATCCTGTGTAGTGAATATTGGGGGAGTGCACATATCTATGGTGGCGGACTCCGGATCGCCGTATACAATAATTCGAAAGAATGTATGGGAAAATGATTTTGCTAAAGTTATAGGAAAACATCTGCACCCTACTGATGTACACCCAGTCACATTCACAGGGGAAAAGATCCCCATGGTGGGGTTTAGACAACTAAGATTTGAGTTCAAAGGAAGAGAAACCATAGGGAAGTTGTACGTTGCGGAGAAGGGGCCCTCCGTCTTGGGGTGGGTTGACCAAGGGGCTTTGGCCATCACACTCAACCCCAGCGGGGAAGACCAAGTACTCATGACCAGCAACCCACCAACGTTAGAAGATGAACAGCTTAAAAAAGAGTTCCCTGATGTGTTTGGGGGAACAATTGGGAAACTTTCAAAGTTTACACATACAATTGTGTTAAAAGAGGGGGCAATACCTGTCAGCCACAAGGTTCGCAATATACCTTTCAACACCAGAGAAGCTGTACAAATCGAATTAGACCGTCTTGAAAAAAATGGCATCATTGAACCTATCGAAAGTGCAGAATGGTTGGCTCCCTTGGTAGTAGCACGAAAACAGAATGGAAAGGTGCGTTTGTGCATTGACCTGAGGGAGCTGAATACGAATATTATCGTGGACAAATTTCCCTTACCCAGGATAAATGAGATGTTAGCGCAAACTAAAGGGGTTAAGTGGTTCTCCACGATAGATTTGACAGCGGCATATCACCAAATATCCCTCCACCCATTGTGCAGGAAGTTGACCTCATTCATTACGCCCTTCGGATGCTACAGATTTAGACGTCTACCCTTCGGGCTAGCGTCTGCAGGCGCAGTGTTTCAGAAATGAATGCACAAACTATTCAGGAACATAAGAGGTGTCTTGTACTTCCAGGACGATATTCTCATAATGGCAAAAGAGAAATCTGAACATGACCACAAACTTAGGGAAGTCTTAAAGATACTATCGACGAATGGCCTTACAGCAGAACTAAGCAAGTGTAAATTTGGCCTCCGTTCGGTGTCATACTTAGGTCATGAAATCAGCGAACATGGAATAACTCCCAAGAAAGACATTGTTGATGCCATCAAATCTGCCCCGGAACCAAGATCGAAGGATGATGTAAGATCATTCTTAGGGCCGGCGGAATTCTGCAGCAAGTTCGTGAAGAACTTCGCCACCAAGACTCACAGTATGCATCAGATTTTAAAGGAAAAGTATGCTTTCAAATGGAATGCAGAGAATAATCTAGAGTTCGAGAGGATCAAGAAGGACATTTGTGATGCGATACCTCTACAGGGTTTTGATATGTCAGCTCCGAGCATTCTTACTACAGACGCCAGTGAGAAGGGCCTCGGGGCTGTTCTATCTCAATTGTCAGAGGAAGGGATAGAAACAACTATAGGTTTTGCATCGCGTTCCTTTTGTGAGGAAAAGTTTTCTGTGATCGAGAAAGAGATGCTGGCGTCCATCTGGGGAATGGAAAAGTTCAGGCAGTACTTATGGGGCTCAAAATTTAGGATCAGAACTGACCACAAGCCTTTAGTGAAAGTCCTCACATCCAGTGGAAACATAAAAGCCACCCCCCGCATTGCTAAAATAACGCTGAGATTAATGGATTTTGTCTATGACGTAGAGTATCTGCCGGGAAAGAAGAACAAGGTTGCAGATTATTTAAGCCGTTCTCCAGTAGGTGAAGCGGGAATCCAACACAATGAATGGGAAGATTACAGTGTAGCGTTTATGGAAGATAAAGAAGATGTTATAAGCGCTGAGGAGTGGAAATCAGCTAATGACAAAGACCCCACACTAAAAACAATCAAGCTTTTTGTAACGCAAGGATGGCCAGAAAAAAAGAGCTTGAAAGAGGAGCAAAAAAAGTATTGGGAACTACGAGAGGAACTATCTATTAGTGATGATGAAATATTTCTTATGAGGGAAGACAAAGTAATTCCTCCGGAAGACCTGAGAACACGCATCCTCGACATGTTGCATGAAGGACACCTTGGAATCGTCAAGTCTAAAAGGAGAGTTAAGTCATCCTACTGGTGGCCGGGCATTGACAACGAGATCGAAAAAAATGTAAGAGCATGCATGCAGTGTGCTAACGCCGACAAATCTTTAGTCATGCTGAGGCCGCCATTGGGGGAGTACAGTAACCCAGAAAATCCCTGGGAGGAGCTTTCGATCGACATCCTAGGTCCCATTCTAGACTCATGGGGTACTGCTAAATATGTAATTGTACTAATCGATAGATACTCTAAATGGCCAGAGGTGCAAAATTTGCAAGAAAACGGATTCTTCAGAAATCATAGCATTCTTAACTAGCACATTTTTACGTGAAGGTATCCCTAGGAGCATAAGATGCGACAATGGTCCACAATTCACATTGGATAAGTGGACTGCTTTCCTGAAGAGGAACGGAATTAAGGAAAAACACACCCCAGTTTGCCATCCAGCGGGGAATGGATTAGCGGAACGATTCAACCGCGTTATCATGGGTTCGATCCAAGCAGCCATAAATGCAGGAAAGAATTGGGAAACGGAGTTGGAGAAAACGATATGGGCATACCGCATAACACCCAACCTTACGGGATACAGCCCTTTTAAAATTTTGCGAGGAAGGGAACCCTACACAAGAGACAATAATGTATGGATGAACCTCAAACTACAGAGCAGGTGGTCCCCTTCCATAGTAAAGAGCAACCTTGAGAAAGCACAGAAAATATATAAGGAGTACTACGACAAGAAACATGGAGTAAAAGACTTTTCCCTTAATGTGGGGGATTGGGTCAGAGTCAAATTAGGAACTATTTACAGGAAAGGGAGTAGTAAGTTCAGTGAACCTTTACAGATTAAAGAACTTTATTCCCGCTCAGCTATGCTAAGTAATGGGAAAATATGGTCTCTGGCGAGAATGGCAAAGTGCAATAAAGTTTTATGGTGGAAGGAGGACGTTGGAAATACAGAGAGAAGCGATGGGTGGTGGTGGTCTGAGGTTGAAGGGCTAGGGTCCCCTGCAGCCAACAGGGAACTGGCATCTAGCGAAGCACAGGGTATTTCCCATGAATTAGAGGAAACTGAAAATTCAGATCACACACCCAGCACTACTCATTCAGAATCGAGCATAAAGGACAACCTAGACACAATGAGCTCTTCTGACCTAGACATGAATGAGGAGGCTGTTTCCCAACCTGAAGTGGAAACCTCAGAGGGAGAGGTACACTCACACCTTGCCTCACCTAAATTCACCAGAAGGGGTAGGACTATTGTATTGCCAAAGAAATATGATGAATTTGACATGCAACCTACTTGAACCTTGTTATGCTATATATTCTGTGTCAGTTACTATGTTTTTATGCTGAAACTATCTATTAGCATTTATTTATTCCACAGTCATTTATTAGGGTTTATTCCCTCCTGCGCATTCTTATTTATTCTCTCTGGTTATTATTATTTTCTTGTATTTATTGGATACCTCCATATATTTATTGCACTAGTATTTATTGGGAATTATTCCTTGTTCGCATTCGTATTTAGGCACGCTATGTACACTTGCTTGTTTTTTAGCCTTCAACCATTATTACCCCCTGCATGGCGTTATCTTTCCCCTTATTTGTGTTGAAAAGGGGAAGATGTGTGGTGTTGCGTTCTAGTCTTTCTCCCACGTCAGGCATCCAGAATGCATTGCGGATGCATGACGTGAGAGATAGTGAAACCGTTATCTGATCGAGCCTCTCAGCGCAGCTCGTATGAGTGCCCCGCTCTCCCTCTTCAATAAAGATATTTCATCTTACTGCTGCAGTCTCCGTGTACATCATTCAGGGTGGAATTACTCTACACTGTCGACAGGAGGTCACCTATTTAGGTCACCTACTGTTTGAAGGAGGGTAGAAGGTTAACGCCAGAAAGCATCAGCACCATTAATAAAATGCCCTGTCCGCAAACTCAAAAAGATGTGCGTGCTTTTATTGGCATCACTTCGTACTGTCGACAGTGGATCCCTAATTATTCTTTACTAATCAAACCCCTGCTTGCATTAACAATGAACCTTTACCTTGTACGCCAGATTGTCAGTGATCCTTTGAAGAATTAAAAACTACGCTTTGCTCTGCTCCAGTACTAGGCACAACTGACTACAACAAGCCCTTCATGTTATAGGTCCACGAGATGGCTGGTTGTGCTCTCTTGGTCTTGACTCAAAATGTGGAGATAGACAGAGACCTTGCACTTATTTCTCTGCTTTGCTTGATCCTGTCGCAAGGGCCCTCCTGAGTTGTCTGCGGGTGGTCGCGGCCGTGACCACTTCCATCAGACAATCGGTTGGACTCGTACTCGATATTGACCTCACAGTTATGGTGCCCCATGCTGTGGACACGCTTTTGAATATAACAAGGACACAGCACCTCACCAGTGAACGTCTTACGGGCTATGAATTGACATTGTTTGCCAAACACATCACGATCAAAAGATGTGCTACTCTGAATCCAGCCACGTTACTACCCTTCCCTTCCGAGAATGATGCAGTTGACAAACATGATTGCATATTCCGAACTGAGGATGAGACGAAAGGACAGGTAGACTTGACTGATGTTCCCTTTTCTGATCCCCAAGGAGAACTATATGTTGATGGCTCTTGTTTTAAATTATCGGATGGCACCACCACTGCAGCTTATGCTAGTACTACATTGTGCACAGTCGTAGAGACATCACGAGTCCCCTATCAATCTGCCTAGGCGGCAGAACTAGTTGCCCTTATATGAGCTTGTGAATTGAGTAAAGGATTGGTTGTCAATATTTACACAGATAGCCAGTATGCATTTGGGGTTGCACATAACTTCGGGCAACTGTGGGCGGAGAGAGGGTTTTTTACCTCCCATGGTACTAAGATACAACATGGACACCTCATATTACGATTGTTATCTGCACTAACACTTCCTGAGAAAATGGCTATTGTGAAGTGTAGTGCCCACAAGAAAGTGACAGATGACGTAGGCAGAAGGAATGCATTCGCAGATCAGACAGCCAAAGAAACGGCTCGGAGTAAGATGAAGAGAATGTTTGTTGCAGGCCCAGCTAGATGGGTTCCAGAGAACACCATGTTTGAAAACATGGTTGAGAGTGTGAAAGAGATACAAAGTGAGGCCACAGTGGAAGAATTAGCAGTGTGGCAAGAGAGTACAGCACGTTTAGGGGACGAAGGGTGTTGGATTGATTTGTCTGGAGAACAGAAATGGATGTTACCCGATGCATATGTCCTCCCTGTGGTTACTATGGCTCATGGCCCAGCTCGTATCAGTGCAAAAGGTATTTGTAAATTATTGGCCCCAGTTTGGCATAACAATAATATTTCCAAGACTGACGCGCATTTAGTGAAAAGTTGCATGATTTGCATGAGGCACAATCCAGGAAAAGGTACCCCCACACCCTCGGTAACTTTGCACCACCTACATTCCCCTTTGAAGTCCTTCAAATGGACTTCATTGAGCTAGAACGTTGTAAAAATCTCAAGTATGCCCTAGTGGTTATATGCACGTTCAGTAAATGGATTGAGGCTTACCCCACTAAAGACAATACGGCCACCACAACAGCGAAGGTGCTCATTAAAGAGTACTTCCCACAATTCAGAATGCCCAGAATTATCTGCAGTGACAACGGGTCTCATTTTAATGGGAAAGTGATTAGGCTAATATGTGAAGACTTGCATATTAAGCAGAATTTCCATGTCGCGAATCACCGTCAGTCAGCGGGCTTTGTCGAGTAGTACAATGGTACATTAAAACTGAAATTGGCAAAAATTCAAGAGACAACAGGGTTGAGATGGCCAGATGCTCTTCTGTTGGCTCTTTTGTCAACTAGGACTACAGCACATTCTAGAACTGGCTTATCACCTTATGAGATTGTTTTCGGCCGCCCAGGAAATGTCTTGGGGGGTCCCCAGTCCAAAAAAATATTCTTGTATTGAATATCCTGTATTGCTTGATTACCTTGGGCAATTGACGGAAAGTTCGCGTTCTATTCACCAATAGGTGCAAGACTCCTTACCTCCTAAGCCAGAGGGTCCCAGCCACAGTATCCAGCCCGGAGATTACGTGCTTATCCAAAATTTTCAGAGGAAGAAAAATTTGGAGCTTAGATGGAAAGGTCCTAAGCAAGTCCTTCTGGCTACCCAGACAGCTGTAAAGGTTGCTGGTCAAAAGAATTGGGTCCATGCAACCCATTTCAAAAGAATACCTTTGGCATTGCCTTACGATCAGTAGGTCAAGGAGGGCATAGGAGATGTTAAATGTGAACAGGTGCCCATATTCATGCCCTTTAGTGATGCAAAGCTAGTTTGGACGCAAACAGACAAGGAGAACGACGATGTTTTGAATGAGGCTGTCCCACCAGAAATATGAGCTATCCAGGAGCCTCTGTTCAGTGATCACACAATGCCTGGAACTGCCAGGTACAATTTACGTCCTTGGACGAGGACCACCGAGTTTGGGATAATGAAAAATTTGGGATGGACTGCATAAGGTAGGAAAGTACTGAGTAGCAGTACCGATGAGGGAGTGGAATAAAAGAAAAGTTGCATCTGTTTTGCTCTTGTTGTTTGAACATTAGTCAGGAAAGTGTACTTTAAAGTATACCACCTTTATCAGCGTGGGATAGATTAGGAAAGAGCTTCGGACAGAGCAAGCTCCACTGCCGGTGCTCAAGAGCGCCAACTGATTGATGGACGATAGGAGCCTGTACCAGTGAGGCTCTGACGGACCCTGGGAACATTCACATTTTCTTGATTCTTTTTCCCCCTTGTTCACTATGCATCCTTTTGGTGGAAACGTTAATGAGGAGGATCAGCCAATTGCCACTATACAACACAGTACAATTTGGCCTATACGAAGTAAAATTGTATGTGTCATTGTTTTGGTAACGGTGGTAATAATAATATGTGGGGTATCGTGGTTTCTGGAAGGTGCACATAGTGTACCCACACTTAATGTAGGTGAAGGCATTTCCTCGAGATGCAATAAGAGGGCTACCCCGAATAATGTGTTTGTAGAAACTCACAGGAGCTTTTTTGGAAAAGGGACCGCTGAAGGAAGTGACCCGATTCGGGTCACTCGTGACCACCTCTCAGCCTTCTGTACAAATGAAGAGTCGGTCAGACAGTAGAGAATACAAACCAAGTATATTTATTCAGGTATGCTCGAGCGGAGCCCAGTCTGCCCAGTCTCTTAGGATTGCTGCAGAGGGACTGAATTCAGTAAGCATAAAGGTACATGTTATACATTTTGTAACTGGGCTAAGACACGCTCACAATGGAATTTTACGGGCCGAAACTGCTACACAAAGGAGTACAGTAGGATAAGTTTTGATTCCTGAGAAGGGGCACACACTATCTCGCAGCCAAGGTCATTCCATCCATGCCCACCGCTAGACTGGTGGGAGCGGGCCTCTATCTAGTGGGAAAGGTATGCGCTAATAAGAACAGTGTATTCATTAGTACAGCGAGGCCCAACCTTGGAGAAACAAAAACGTACCAGAGCTGCTTTTCGCTGAGATGGCAGAAATGAGTTTCGATCATGACTCAAAATGGCGGCCAAACATAAAATGGTGCTGCAAATGCTAATTTTACATAGAACAATACATGAGCAATACAGCGAAAACATTTTCATTCTAACAGACCCTCCTTTTAGCAGAAGCTAACTATTTCATGTTATTATCCAAACACGTAAGACATTTTGCAAGGATAAGAGGCATTACTAAAATGAGTTGTCATATAATTAGTACTTAAAGATACCCTTGTCAATCTGCATCATATCGTCAATATCTTGTTGCAACATAATTGCAGCATTAGTATCATGAACTGATATTTTCTTTTTGGGGATGAGAACAGTTACACAATAGGTGCAACAGGCTGGAAGACAATGTATACAAAGGCAACAGGTAAAGAAAATACCGGCAACCACAGCCAAGAAAATTAAGATCTTCCAACCCCATGATGTTAGCACATTCCAAAACCACCGTGATATGTTCCAAGTACCTGTATCTTGGTGTATCTCAGCTGATAGCCTATGCAATTTCTGTATAGCTCAATAAACATTGGGAGCGTTGTCAGGTATGTAAACACAACAGCTACTGCCTATGACGCGTCAGGCCCCTCCCCGATCTGCAAGGATAACGTCTAACACCATCCTGTTCTATAAAGTGACTAATCTCGTAGCCTGGAGCTCAGCAGTGATATTTGTCCTAATCCCAGCTGTTGTATTGATAACCCCTTCAACAACTCTTGTTAACTGACGAACTTGAAGGCTATTAGCCATGGGGCCCCAGAAAGGTAATAGGCCCTTCATAGCGTCTCCAAATTACTGTGCAGTGGTGTCTGTCTGATCTATATCCTGTGTGTCAACAACTCTTTTGGCTTGGGTCAGGAAGGTACTTCTACGTTGCAGCTGATGACTTTTATGATAATTAGACAGGGCAACATATACAGGGGGGATAAGGAAAGAGAGATAGCATGTACCTGACCATCCCCTTAGGAGCCAAACGTGAGCTTGTGACCCGCAGACAAAATAGACATTATGGGGCAGAATCAAAGGCAGACTAATTGTCGTATTGAGCTTGGAAGTGAAATTACATCTACTCTCTTCCACCTTTATCTTCCCTGTCCCCTGAACACAAGAACTAGCTGTCATTTTAACCACTGACACAGGTATCGGCTCATCTTGAGTGATATTTCGACTTCGAAAGGCTCGGAAGTACTCAGAGTCGTTAGAAAATTGGAAATCAGCCAATTCCATTTGAAACCATTCAGTGTTCCTTACTTTATGGTACGTGTTCAAACAAGATGTTGAGGATAGTCTCCCTAATGTCCCTTGTCCTGCCTGTCTTATTGGGGTGAACCTGTTATAGAACCGTACATATTCAAGTGCAGTGTGAGAATCAGTGAACGACATATCTAAAACAGAAGTATGAAATTGTAAGTACACCAGCCGAAGCAATTGAAACCAACCCTCACAGCTGCCAATATATGACAATGGCAGGGACAACAAATTGTCACCCCTATGAGTGACTGAAGGGAGCAACCGCAACCCCAACAATTAGTTGTATTGGTGACATTATGAGCTTGATGCAACATTTGCATAAATACATTGTCTGTATATAACAACCTATACACTTCTTTGTGTGGAGCCAGAGTAACAAAGATGTGCTCAGGGGGAGCGGAAGTTGTTCCAACCAATGAATGTACAGGGTATTTCTCCTCTAAGAACCAGGATATTCCAAGTATTGTTATTAGTGCAATCACAACAATCAATATGAAAACTATTTTACTCTTTCTTGACCAACCCTGTGCTAAATGGGGTGGGGCAAATGGATGTTCCTCCTCATCAATAGGCCGACCAAATGGATGCATCATGTAGCAAGGAAAGGAATGCAACAAAATGATAACAAAGGTAAGTGTTCCCAGTGTCCGTCAGAGCCTCACTGGTACAGGCTCCTATTGTTCATCAACATTTGCGCTCTTGAGCACCGGCGGTGGATCTTGCTCTGTACGTTCGTTCGATCTATCCTCTCCAATGTCAGAACAGTGCACCAATCTCACAACACCCTAAACTAACTCCGTTGGTACTATAACAAAGTACTATAACAAAGTACACCCTACCTTGCACAGTCCATCCCTGACTAATCTGACTTCTCCTTTGGTGCACTATTCCTCAGCTGAGGGCGCAAATTGTACCTGGTGACAGAAGGATCAACAAAAAGGGGCTCCTGAATAGCTCGAATCTCGGGGGGATGGCCTCTTTTAAAACATGGTTGTTCTCTTTTTCACTCCGTGTCCATGTAAGGGAACAAACTGAGGTATCCGCTCACACTCCTCGTCGAGAATCCCCTCTTTCACCCACTGATCATAACTAAGGCAGAGGAAGAGGTACCCATTTGCAGTGGGTGCCATGAACCCAATTCTTTTGGCCAGCGATCTTCACTGCAGTCCGTGTAGCTGGAAGGACCTGGACAGGTCCCTTCCAGCGCGGCTCCAAACATTTCGTCCGCTGAAAACTGCGCACCAGCACCCAATCTCCGGGCTGGATGTCTTGTCCGGACCCCTCTGGTATATCTGGGAGAGAGTCCCGGACCTGTTGGTGAATAGAGCGCAAATGTTCAGTTAACTGGCACAAGTAGTCAATCAACAATGGGTATTCAATATCAGAGAACCAATGGGGTTTGCAGGACGCCCCAGACATTTGCCGGGCATCCAAACACGACCTTGTACGGTGACAATCCTGTCCTAGAATGTGCTGTTGTTCTTGTCAACAAAAGAGCTAATGGTAAAGCATCTGGCCACTGTAACCCTGTTGTCTCTTGAATCTTTGCCAATTTCAGTTTAAGAGTACCATTGTACTTCTCAACCAAACCTGCTGACTGTGGGTGATTTGCAGCATGAAACTTCTGCTTTATGTGCAGACTGTCACAAATTAACTGGATAACCCTGGCATTGAAATGACTTCAGTTATCACTCCAGGTCAAACGGGACAAGCCGAAACGAGGAAAGAACTCCTTCAGGAGTACCTTTGCAGTCGTAACGGCTGTATTGTCTTTAGTGGGGTGTCCTCATGTAACGCAACTGGTGCTATGTAAAGCGCTCTGATACCCGATACCTTCGGGTCAAGTTCGCGCTATATAAGACTCCGTAAAAAAAAAAGCCTCGACCCATTTACTGAATGCACAAACCACCACCAAAACATACTTCAAATTATTGCACCTATCTAATTCTATATAATCCATTTGGATGACCTCAAACGGGAAAGTGGGTGGTACAAAATTACCAGGTGGTGTAGGAGTACCCTTCCCAGGATTGTGCATCATGCACACCATGCAGGTACTTCACTAGATGTGCAGCAGTTTTCGAGATGTTGTGATTCTGCCATACTGGGTCTAACAACTTGCAAATACCTTTAGCACTGATATGGGCTGGGCCATGGGCCATTGTGACTACAGGAAGAACATATGCATCTGGCAACATCCATCTTTGCTTCCCTGACTTATCAATCCAACATCTCTCATCATTCAATTGTGCTGTACTTTCTTGCCACACTGCTAATTCCTCTACTGTGGCTTCACTTTGTATCTCCTTCACTTTCTCAAGTGTATCCTCAAACATGGTGACCTTAGGCACCCACCTAGTGAGACCTGCTACAAACATTCTTTTCATTCTACTCCAGGCTGTTTCCTTAGCTGTCTGATCTGCAAAAGCGTTCCCCCTACCTACATCATCAGTGACTTTTTGGTGGGTACTACATTTTACTATTGCCAACTTCTTAGGGAGTGTCAAAGCAGACAAAAGTCTCAATATAAGGTGACCGTGCTGAATCCTGGTGCCATGGGATGTAAGGAACCCTCTCTCAGCCCAGAGTCGCCCAAAATTGTGGGCGACCGCGAAGGCATACTGGCTGTCAGTATAGATATTGGCAACCAGTCCCTCGCTCAATTCACAAGCTCGGATAAGGGCAACCAACTCAGCTGCTTGGGCTGACTGATACGGGACTCGTGATGTCTCTACCAATGTGCGCAATGTGGTGATGGAGTATGCAGCAGTTATATTGCGATCTGATAATTTAAAGCAAGAGCGAGCCATCGACATATAGTTCCCCTTGGGGGTCAGATAAGGGAACATCAGTCAAGTCTACCCGTCCTTTCATCTCTTCTTCCGTTCAGAAGACACAATCAAGAATATCAATCTCTTCATACTCAGAAGGGAGGGGTAGTAACATGGCTGGATTCAGAATGGCACATTGTTTGATCGTGATATGTTTGGCAAACAGCGTTAATTCATAACCTGTCAGACGTGCACTGGTGAGGTGCTGTGTCTTTGTCTTATTCAAAAGAGTATCCACAGCATGGGGTACCATGACTGTGAGGTCAGTATTGAGTACGAGTCCAGCAGATTGTCTTATTGAGACAGCCACAGCCGCGACCGCTCTTAGACAACTCGGGAGGGCTCAAGCACAGCAGAGAAATAAGCACACAGCCGTTGCTTATCTCCAAATCTTTGTGTTAAAACGGAAAGCGCGCAACCGGCCATCTCATGAACGTACAACACAAACTGCTTAGTATAGTCGGGAGTGCCTAGTACCGGAGCCGAACAAAGCGCAGTTTTCAATTGCTCAAAAGACTGCTGACATTCAGGCGTCCAAGGCAGGGGTTCATGCACATCTTTTAATGTCAGAGCAAGTAGGGGCTTAATTAACAGCGAATAGCTAGGTATCCACTGCCGGCAATAGGATGTGATACCTATGAAAGCACGCACATCTTTCTGAGTTTGCGGAACGGGCATTTTAACAATGGTACTGATACACTCAGGGGTCAGTCTCCTACCCTCCTTCGACAGTAGGTGACCTAAGGAGGTGACCTCCTGTCGACAATACTGACATTTGGAAAGGGATACTTTAAGGCCATGCTGAGCTAAATGCAACAACAATTTAACTGTACTGTCTCTGCAACCTTGTTCTGTATCTGAAGCAATGAGCAAGTCATCGACATACTGTAGCAATACTTACCTGTGGGGAGCAACAGGGAATCCAGCTGACCTTTCAATGCCTGACTATAGATACTCAGGCTCTCTGTACAGCCTTGAGGAGCTCAACAGAACCTAAATCTTCTACCAGCTAGGGTAAACCCAAAAAGATATCTGCTATCAGGATGAATAGGAATATTGAAGAATGCATTTTTCAAATCAATGACAGAAAAGAATTTAGCAGAAGAAGGAATCATTGTCAAAAGAGTGGTGATGTCAGGAACCACCGGAAACTGGGGGATCACTATTTTATTAACTTCACGCAATCAATCACAAAGCGATAAACATCTGCATGATCATCAGAGGAACCCGAAGGTGTCCGTTTGAAAATGGGAAGAGTAGCGCTATTACAAATATTAGCAGTTGTCTCCTCAACGTCTCCTGACGCAATCAAATCCTGTAGAATTTGCAATAAAGCTCGCTCACTCGCCTGCGATATTTTATACTGAGGGATACAACGTAAAATAGCATTGTCCTTAACTTGGATCGAAACTGGCGATATCTGTAACAGTCCCACATCTGCGTCACTTGTTGCCCAGAGTGGGCAGCACATCTTTGAACTCAGCAGCAAGAGGCTCATCTTTTGACAAACACTGTTTAGCGCGTACTCCATCCGGACCCATCGTCATGTAAACACCTTCCGGGGAGCAATAAATTGTAGCATGCAATTTCTTCAACAAGTCCAAACCCATCAAATTTTCTCCACAATTAGATGTCAACAAGAATGCTGAATCCACAGTGAAAGGACCAATAGTCAACGCAAGGTATTTTGAAATGGGGCTTACAACCGGTACACCAGAAAAACCTACCGAAACATTATTATGGCCAGACAGAGCTGCCCCAGGGACCAAGGAATGAGAAATAGAACTGTTCGTTGCACCTGTATCCACCAAAAACTCCTTAGCCGAGCCATGCAAATCCACACTAACATACAGACTGCGTTGATCTACAGGTATCGGAACTGGCCCCTCACTCTGTCCCTGGCTGACTTAGCTGTAAGACATCCCCGTCACCTCATCTGTATCATAATCATCATGATAATACTGTCCACTCGAAGGGTCATCAAAATAATTTTGATCGGAACGACCCTGCGAGGCCACAGCATTCTGAGCTCTGTCCTGACCACCAGCTCCACGACCCCGTCCACGAGAACCTCGTCCTTTCAAGACCGCCGCCTTCTGCAAAAGCACATGGCACTCAGTACGCCAGTGTCCCTCCTCTTTACAATACGCACACTGATTTGGCCCTAAAGGCGTAATATTCGGGTGCCTGCTAGTGCGCGGAAGCTGTCGGGCCATACCGCCACGTCCTATACCATTCCCTCTAGACGCATGCTGCAACAACACCTTCTTCTTCAAATCCTTATGCTTTTTCTCCGTCCTCTCCTTATCCTCATTTTCCCTATGCTTATAGTACTGTGCCATTTTCAAGATAACAGAAGGAGAAGAGGTGGACTAGGTGCTTTCGGAATCCTGCAATCGAGTCGCAATCTCAGGAAGCAAATTAGAAACAAATCTGCTAACAAACAATCGAACACCTCCCTCGATCACCAAATACTGTCCACTATAATCTAGAAACACATCTTCAAACCGAGTGAAAAAATCAGACACACTTTCATCTTTCTTCTGACGACAAGCCAACAACTTATCCCAATCAACCTTCCTCGGAGGAATAAGAGAATGCAAATACGTAATGATACGACCGGGCAAAGCAGTATCTCTGCTCTCTGCTTATCACCTGGCTTCCGTTCCTGATCCCACACTTTGATCTGGTCCCACGTACCCCCCAACTCTGCAACATGGTCTTGAGTATGCACCTGTCTCCAAATATCAACCGGAACAAGAAGACCACATTTTTTTTTAATATCAGCCAGAGTCATCACAGTGGAAGAGGCGGCCTCGGTCAATTCTTTATAATATGCAGTTGGATTTTTCCTAGGATCAGGTAACTGAGTCTTAAGAGACAAAACTTCACTCCTTTTTCATGGAGTATAAACCCATTGTTCTTGGAAACGGGCCTCCACACCTGATCTAGTGACGATACCGTGTTCCATTAACTCTGGTACTTCAGGGTAATATAGAGGATGAACCTCTCTCATCGGAAACTGAGATGCCGGGGTGGGGCTCTTCTCAAGCAGCCTACCCCAGTAAGCAAGCAATGTCGTAATACTACCAAACACTTGACCAGGCGCCATATTCATAATATATACAAGTTCTTTAATATTATACAAAACCTGTGGTGCTACATCTTTGAAACACTGCTCCCAAAGACTAATCAGAGTAGCGGACACATGCTTAAGGGAATGCTGTTGTACAAAGGGCTCATAATCTTTCATCACACTCTTCCACATCTTCCACACTATAAATGGGGTGTCGGACCCACTGTGCAGCCTGGTGAGTGTCAAGGTTCCAACCCTGGATAGCCAGTGATTATAATTCCACGGGAGCGAAGAAGGATCCCTGCGCTCCTAAAAGACAGTACCAATCCGAAGATTAATTCACCTCAAGACTAGTAAACTCTCTAGTGGGGGAGAAGAGACAAAATAAAGAGAAGGACCACTCTGGTCTGGAAGTAGCAACAGCACAGGATACCCAGTCTGACTTCTGAGAGGCACTTAGGTCTGAGCCTGTAGACACACAAAATTAAATAGCTGTTAATCACATAAACTACCCCCAAAACTCTAAAGACAAGCTTTGCTTTACTGTCACTTAAGCGTTCTTTGTGTATTCTCAAATGCTCACCTTGGATCAGCCTTTACTTGGGCACCATACAAAACAAATCCAATGAACTGGCATATAGTCCGCTACGAAGTAGCCATGTAGAAAAATGTCTCTTCAAGAAGGTAACAACAACAAAAAATGTGTAGAACAAGACGTCTTCGTCAGTGCTCTGACCTTGGGAATTGCAGGTCGCGAGTATATTGTCACAAGAAGGTAAAATAAAAGGCAAGCCTTCGTTCTAATTCACCAACAAGAATGGGTTGCAAAGTCCGCACGGACTCTTCACAAAATGGGAAATGAGGGAGGAAGAACACTCGCAAGGCGCGAAGAGAAACAGGCAATTGCTGGTCAAAACAAAAAGAACACTCTTAACGAACCCGCTTCCAGGATCCTACCTGTCTCTCTGCTACAAGGAACCTCGCTTCCAAGGGAGATTGTCAGCGATGGAAGACTGACAAGACTTCAAAAAGGTTCTGCTACCAAGAGCGTTACCGGGGCACAGCACAGGAAACTCAAATCATCCAGGAAATTGACAACGCAGATAACGCGATCAAGGGGCATGGTCCAACTCCAATATGGAAGTAAGCCAAGCAGCGCTCCACTCTTCTTGCCTTCCTTAATTTTCTTCATGCGCATCAGCTGTTCTCCACGAGCCAATGAGCACACACAAAGAAGGCTCCTCAATCTCCTGACTAACCTATAGCGTTAGAGTGCATTCTGGGTAATGTAGTGTGTACCCCAGGGCACATGAAGCGCAGGGTGTAACAGTGAGCCACTACCTTCTTCTCTGCATCTCCCATTTCAGACCGCACATACGGACCCATGCGCTCCTTAAACTTAGTCCAATCTCCGTCTCTAAACTCGCACACTGTCCTCCCATCACTCAAAGATGCCGGGGGATGAAGAACCAGGGAAGGAGAAGCAACTGGAGTGACGGATATCAGCGATGCTGAGGGCTGTGTCGCAGGTGTAAGAGCCGGTGAAAGGGACGCTGAAACAATAGGTGTGGCAGGAGTACCAACGGTCATAGTCGCCACAGACGGCAAGGACAAAGAAAGGACAGGAGGAGGTGTCGTGGCCAAAGCAGGCTGATCGACAGTAATAGAAGCAGAAGCAGCAGAGACAGAAGGAACGGGTTGGGAGGGAAGAGCGGGATATATCCTCTGCGGGGCATATGGAGGTGGGGGTCGAGTATCTAACAATTCTCCCACAAAAGTCTCTTTTTCTTCTTGGGCCACATAAAATTTATCAACCTGTAATCAAAACTTTCTATCTGCACATCCAATACCCTTCGCCTGCTTTTCCTTGTCATATGCTACAGCCTTCTGAGTCAACATCTGCATTCTTTCTTTCTGGGCCTCTTTCTCTTCCTTCATTCGCCTCTGTTTAGCTGCTTTTTGCACCATTCTAAGGGAATCAAACATAGACTGTCTACTTCGTTTTTTAAACAACTGTTCTTGTAAATACCCAATCTTTTGCTCATCATAAGTGCCCATCAAGGGCCATTGCAACTCGGCATTGTCCCTCGTATATTTGTGCCATAGCGTACTAAACATAATTGGGCCAAGGCCATGCTTCACATATATATCAATATTCGGAGTGCCTTCAAGAGGCGCTGGCTGAATTTTCTCCAGTCGTGCATCAGCAGAGCAACAACGACAACAAGAAACCAAGAATCGACTAAACCCAGGCATTTTCAAAAGTCAGCCAAATGTGTTATGTTGCCTGCCAGAGTTTGCAAACACTTTGTTCCAAAATCGGTCCTCAGACCGTGCCAAATACAAACCAAAATATTCCCAAAATCGGTCCTCAAAGAACCAAAGACAAACTCACCTGGTGCACGCAGGTCAAACAAATTTATTCTCCACTGCCGACTCTTCGGACCAAACAGCCAGATCCAAGGGTTTCGCTGTTCAGGACTCCAGTCGGGATGACCACTGGACGAGGCACCATCCGGCGGGACAGAAGGGACAGCTGCGAGTTCAGGAACTCTCTCGTGCAGGGATCCCTGGTCCGTCCGTCCGACCCGACGATAGCCTCGACCTCCCCACCCGTCCTCAGGAAGAGATGGGTCACTCACCCGATGGAGTCCCTGTTCAGGCACCAACTGAAGGAAGTGACCCGATTCGGGTCACCCGGGTCACTCGTGACCACCTCTCAGCCTTCTGTACAAATGAAGAGTCGGTCAGACAGTAGAGAATACAAACCAAGTATATTTATTCAGGTGAGCGGAGCCCAGTCTGCCCAGTCTCTTAAGATTGCTGCAGAGGGACTGAATTCAGTAAGCATAAAGGTACATGTTAGACCTGGCACCATTGGCGTGGGTCTCCCTTCCATTTTTTGCTGTTGCCTCTTATGTTTTTGCTGGTTTTAGATGCTTTTGGGCACTGTGCCACTGCTGTTCAGTGCCATAGTGCAAGTGCTCCCTATGGTAAATTGATGTATGGATTAGTGACTCCATGATTGGCTTGTTTGGCTTACTGTCAGACCCTAGTACAGTGCACTGCGTGTGCCCAGGGCTTGTAAATCAAATGCTGCTGGTGGGCTTGCAGCACTGGTTGTGCCACCCACCGGAGCAGCTTGTAAAGTGTGTCTCAGGTCTGCCATTGCAGAGCCTGTGTGCAGTCTGGTACTGCCATGTTGACTGGGCAAGTGTACCCACTTGCCAGTCCCTAAACCTTCCCTTTTATACATATTAGTCACCCCTAAGGTAGGCCCAAGGGCAGGGTGCATTGTAGGTAAAAGGTAGGACATGCCCTGGTGTGTGTGGCATGTCCTAATAGTGAATTACAGCCATTTTCGTTTTTCACTATTGCAAGGCTACCTGTTCCCCATAGGCCAGAATGGGCAGTTAGATTATAACATCTTATAATCCTAACTGACTCAGGGAACTAGGTAGAAATTCGAGTTTAGTATGCCTGAACTCAGAATGATAAAATACATCTTTTAGTGGAGTTGGTTTTAACATTCTGTGTTTGAAAATACCACTTTTAGAAAGTAGGTATTTTCTTGCCTAACTATCCAAGCCTGCCTCTGCTAGGTTGTGTATTCCTTGTCTGGAGTTTGAGTGACAGGGGCTGGGGGCTTCCAGGAGACAGGATGAGTCAGCACAGGGCTGAATAGAGAGATCTGCATGCAGATAGGAGGGAGGAGTTGCACCTGGGACCTGAATAGGGCTGTGCCTTTCCTCCACAATGCTGGCTCCACCTCCTGTGGTGTGTCTGATGTCCCTGGCCTACAATGTGAAAGGAAAGAAGGAGTCTTGTCAACAAAGTGCTCCAGGACTGACCAGAACTGGTTTTGGACTAGGCAAAGGCCTCTCTGCCTTCAGAGAACAAAGAGAAAAGTAGTATAAATATTGGGACCCAGACCCAAGAACTTTAGATCACTTCTGGGAATCAAGACGAACCTTTGCTGAGGAGAAGAACCAGGAAGCTGAAGGAGGAGACTACCCCTGTGCTGTGTGTTTGGGGGTTGGCCTGCAGTGGTTGCTTCATTGCCAAAGAAAGGAGAAAAGGACTGAGTGTGCTTTCTATCAACTTGAAGAAGAATCTCCAAGGGCTTGAACTAGAGCTTGCCTCCTGCCTGAAGTCTCAGGGATACAAGACTTCACCAACCAGCTCCCCCCTGAATTCCCTTGCTGGGAATTGAAGTGCCTGCTGTTGTGCTGGGCCTTCTGAGAGACTGCGTGTCGCTGGGAGCTGGAAGCGCGACGCAACGACGAGAAGCGTGTCGCCACCGCAGCCGCTGTAATCGCATCGCCGAGGAAGCGAGACGCCGCTGCCGCTGTCATCATCGCATCGCCGAAGGGCGGCGCATCGCCGGAGAAGCGGGACGCTGCCACAGAGGACATCGTCGCATCACCGGAGAAGCGCGTCGCAGGGCCTGTCGCGGCTCCAAAGATCATCGAGCCGCCGCACGGCCGTCGGGCGTGCACGCATCGCACCAACGTTGTCGCATCGCAACCAAGACGCCATTTTGTCGCATCGCACCGGAGAAGAGTATCGCATCGAGGTGCCATCTTGTCGCATCTCACCGGAAAGCAGTAAGAAACCAACGCATCACCTCCCCACACAGTAAGGAAGCGAGCATCAACTCCCCTGCGCAGCAGTAAGGAACCGACGCATCCACTCCCCTGAGTGTAAGGAACCGACGCATCACCTTCCCTGCGACCCTTTTGTTTTCTTTGCGTTACGCATTCAAGGTACATTGAGAGTAAAGTGTCGCATCTACAACTTGAGAGAACTGAACTATTTTATAACCTTCTAAAGTCTATTTTTGAGTACAGTATTGTGGATTTTTGTCGTTTGGTCTTGTGTTAAGTCTATATAAAAATACTTATTTTTATAATACAACCTGTGTGGTGTCCATCTGTAGTGTTGTCACTGTATTACTGTATGTGTTCACAAATGCTTTACACACTGCCTCTGAGATAAGCCTGCCTGCTCGTGCCAAGCTACCAAGGGGGTGAGCAGGGGTTATTTTAGGAGTGTAGCCCCTTACCCTGACTAGACGCAAGGGTCCCTATTTGTCACAGGTACCTACCTATGCCAACTAGAGACCCCCAAATCTAACAGTACATGTTATACATTTCGTAACTGGGCTAAGGCACGCCCACAGTGGAATTTTACGGGCCAAAACAGCTACACAAAGAAGTACAGTATGATAAGTTTCGATTCCTGAGACCGGGCACACACTATCTCGCAGCCAAGGTCGTTCCATCCGTGCCCACTGCTAGACTGGTGGGAGCGGGCCTCTATCTAGTGGGAAAGGTATGCGCTAATAAGAACAGTGTATTCATTAGTACAGCGAGGCCCAACCTTGGAGAAACAAAAATGTACCAGAGCTGCTTTTTGCTGAGAGAGCAGAAATTAGTTTGGATCATGACTCAAAATGGCGGCAAAACATAAAATGGTGCCGTGAATGCTAACTTTACATAGAACAATACATGAGCAATACAGCAAGAATTTTCATTCTAACACTGCCTGTTATCCCACTCGATCTGTCACTAGCCTTTGCACTGCATACTCATTGTCGCTTGCACATATACACGGCCACCTCAGTTTGTGGAGGTAAAGGGAATGTTCAGATTCGGCTATCCTGGACCATATCTGTATCATCAAAAACCACAGGGTAAGGGTTATCCGGGTTGTGATACCAATTCATATTGTGATAATTTTTATATGGAAGAACAGAATATAACACTAGTGAGTTGGCATTACATGGAGTTGACAGCACCCCGAGAGGCTAGTTATTATCCTGCATGTTGCCCCATAGTGAACAGTACAGATACTTCTTTGTACATCAATTGTTCAGAGATAATACTGTATAAAAATACCCTCTCCCTAGTGAATAAAAAAGATTTGAGCACTTTGGAAATGAATTCCAGATATGCTGCAGTGAATTATGGGGGGCCGATATATGCACATCCAGGGTTTTTCTTTCTGTCCAATGGGACTTATTCCAATGTCTATAATGGTACCGATGATGTGGCTCTTGGAATGGTACTGCCTTTGGGCGTTCCATGTAAATATGCTCGACCCAGAACAAGATGGGTGAAAAGGACACTAACAAAAGAATTTTGTGAAGGGGTAACAGACTTGGAAGTCAACAGCTATAGTAATGGTATCACATTTGGATACATCCTCTCCTCCATCTTTACAATGGGTGGTACTGCCATGGCCAGGGGTGAGAAAGCTAGAGAATATTTTAGATGTAAGTTGCAAATTCTATCCAATACTACAGTGGCGGCCTTGATAGACATTACTACTCAGTTAGAAAGCATGCAGGTGTATTAGGAACAGACTAGATATGCAGTGGATTTTATCTTGTCAAAGAGTGGTGGAGTATGAGCAATAGTTGGCGACCAGTGCTTTGTTGGTATAGAAAATTTGGAAAGGAATATAACATAACACATTATGGACATCATTGATAATGTCAAGGGGATGGAAAGTGGAAACTGGAGTTGGTCTCTGTTGGGTAATTGGGGTTGGATCCTCAAGGAAGTGATTTATTTTATAGTAGTATTAGTATTCTGCTGCATCCTCATTCAATGACTTCCCTCTGTTGTTCCTATTGTGCCACTGTTTTCACGCCCAAACAGAAAATATCAGCCTATGTTACCAACGCCGCTATGATGCTCCAAGCTGATATCGATGATCTTATGAATATAGATGAGGGAATATTTGAGGACTCATCCCTCCTTGCTGTCCCAATTTCTAATGTTGACTGTAAGGTGTGCCCATGGTTTCACCTTGATTGCATATCTGATTTTGATGCTCTATCAGCTTCTGATGATGTTACAGTTGCCCTGTCAATGTGCCTGTTTTCCTTGTTTTTGCATACCAGAAAATGTCTTTAGCTCATGCTTAAAGGAGGGTTTGTTAGATTATGTTTGTTTATGCTCACTTAATGCCATGTATAAGTTAGCATTCGCTACGCCATTTTCTCTTTTAGACTCCATTTTGTGTCATGTTCAAAACTAATCTTTCCCTGTTCTGAGAAAACACCCTTTGCTAAGTTTTGTTTCTGCAACAAACAACTGTTAGTGCCAATGCATAGCTTTCCCACTCAATAAAGGCCCTCTCCCACCTTTCTGGCAGTTTGATCGCAACCCTGGGTGGAACGTCCTTGAAAATGTTCTGGGTTGTGCAAGGTATGAGAGTAGAAACCTTTTTTTTGTTTTTCGATATCCAGCCACATCTGTTTGGAAAATTCCACTGTGGGCGTGTTCTTAACTAACCATGCAGTGTACATAATGTATCTTTATGCTTACAGTTTCTCAGTTCCCTCTGTAGTACTCTTACGAGACTGTGCAGATGGAGCCCCGCACTGAGCGTATACTAATAAATGGTTATTGGTGTATATTCTCCACTGTTTCTCTGACTCTTCATTTGGTATGAAAGGCTGAGAGGTGGTCTTTGGTGACCTGGTGGCCCTAAGCGGGTCCCTTCCTTCACCGGTGAGAGTGGAGAGGAGGCTCTCGAGGAAACTCCTGACGTCTGTACCTTCGGCGCATTCAGGGAAGCCAAAGAAGCGGACGTTGTCCCTGTGGCTTCTGTCCTCTAAATCTGTGATCTTGCTTCTAAGGTATGAGGGCTCCTGGTCCCTTTCCGGAATGGTATTTAGGTGGTCCTCTGTCGCCGTGAGCCATTGCTCCATCCCATCCACCCTGTCCTGGAAGCCTGCTCTCTCCGAGTGTATGTGTTAGACCTGGCACCATTGGCGTGGGTCTCCCTTCCATTTTTCGCTGTTGTCTCCTCTGTTTTACTGGTGTTAGATGCTCTGGGCGCTGTGCCACTGCCATTCAGTGTCACAGCGCGAATGCTCCCTGTGTAAATATGTCTATGTGAATTGGTATATCCCTGATTGGCTTATTTGGTTTACCTGTTAGTCCCTAGTAGTGTGGCCTATGTGTGCCCAGGGCTGGTAAACCAAATGCTGCTGGTGGGCCTGCAGCACTGATGTGTGCCACCCACAGAAGCAGCTTGTAAAGTGTGTCTCAGACCTGCCACTGCAGTGTCTGTGTGCAGTCCAGAACTGCCATCTTGGCTGTGAAGTGCACCCACTTCCCAGCCCCTGAACCTTCCCTTGGCATCCTGTAAGTCACCCCTATGGTAGGGTGCATTGTATGTGTAAGGTAGGACATGCCTTGGTGTATGTAGCATGTCCTGGTAGTGAATTACACCCCATTTCGTTTTTCACTACTGTAAGGCTACCTGTTCCTCATAGGCTAGAATGGGCAGTCTGGCTATTACATTCTATAGTCCTAACTGACCCCAGGGACATGGTAGAAAAACGAATTTAGTAGGCCTGAGCTCAGAATATTAAAATACATCTTTTAGTGAAGTTTATTTTTATATTCTGTGTTTGAAAATACCACTTTTAGAAAGTAGGTATTTTCTTGCCTAAGCCTTCCAGTGTGCTCTGCTGTTATGTGTATTGGCTGTCTGGTTTTAGAGGGGCAGGGCAGGCTGAGTCAGACCTGGGTTGAATAGAGAGATCTGCATTTAGAGTGTGGGGAGGGGTGGCTCCTTGACCTGAATAGGGCTGTGCCTGGCAAGGTGAATGCTGGCTCCACCTCCTACTGTGTGTCTGATAGCAGACCCCCTCTTTCTGAAAGGAAGGATGCAGCCTGGTAAACAAAGTGCTCCAGGCCTGAGCAGAAGTGGTTCTGGCTAGGTTCAGTGACTTGTAGCTTCTGAGAACAAAGACTTTTGGGGTATAAATATCTGTGCTCAAGCCCCTACAAATTGTATTGCTTTTGGATCTGGAGAGGAAACTCTGTCCGTGCCACTGGAGGAATCTGCAGGAAGTGACTGTCCCTGTGCTGGTGTGTTGTTTCTTGCACTGGCCTGCAGCAGTGACCACTGGACCTTGAAGAAGAGGAAAAGGAACTTTTGAGAGAACTTTTATTTTTGTTACAGCAATCACCCAAGGGCTAGGAAAAGAGCTAGCCTCCTGCTGGAGTCTCAGGCACATCAGACTCCACCACCAACCTCCTGCTTCCTCCCTGCGAGGATTGCTATCTGCTGATGAGGCTTCTGTGAGTTCCAGGGCCTCTAGTTTGCATCAGAGAAGAAAGTGTTGGAAATCGACGCTAACGGCTCTTTGCGAGCCGCTGCAGTCGAGAGCGCTGGGAAAATCATCGCGCTGCTGCCGCCGAGGGCTCGCAACACGAGACCATCGCTGACGCCCCTTTGTGAGCCGCTGCAGCCGAGACGCGCTGGGAAAATCATCGCGCTGCTGTCGCCGCGCACTCGCAACCCCTAAAGAAATCATCGCTTCGAGACATCGCATTGCGGACGCCGTGCGTCCGCCACTTTGATCGCATCGCACCGAATTTCGTCGCTCCTCGCGGAGCGTCTTGTCTTCGCATCGCAACACGA
Organism: Calotriton arnoldi; assembly: GCA_963921515.1. Lineage (NCBI taxonomy): Eukaryota > Metazoa > Chordata > Amphibia > Caudata > Salamandridae > Calotriton > Calotriton arnoldi. Next base: position 704,718 of record CAWUFW010009164.1, read on the forward strand.
TCGCACAGCGCAACAGGATCGCCGCATCGACTTCTCCCACGCGGCAAGAAAGTCATCGCATCGGCGGTCCAGCGTGCAGAAGTTTGTCGCATCGTCTCCGCACGCATCCCGCAGATCGGCGCATCATCCTCCCTTGCGGCAAGGATTTCATCGCATCGCCGGCCTCGCGTGCCGAGAATCATCGCTACAGCTTATTTGCGACATTTTGTTGGTTTTGCTACTAAACCCAGGTACTTTGTGAGAGAAAGGGTCGCAGAGACCACTGCTTTGAACTTGAACCTTATTTTTGCAACCTTTGAACTATTTTTGACAGCCCTTCAACAGCTATCCTATTTTTGACAGTATTGTGACTTTTACAGTTATTGGTCTTGTGATAAATCTGCCTTTATATAAAGATACTTATTTTTTATAACTACTTGTGTGGTGTCCCTTTGTAGTGTTCCTCACTGTGTTACTGTGTATGGTCATAAATGCTTCACACCCTGCCTCTGAGATAAGCCTACCTGCTCGTGCTACGTTACCACAGGGTTGAGCAGGGGTATTAAAGAGGGTAGCCCTCTCACTCTGACTTAGGAAGAAGGGTCCCTACTTGGACAGTGGCCAGCCATTGCCAACTAGAGACCCCCATTTCTAACTTTGGTGGTCAGCGGTGAGGATCTGGACTTGCATTTATGATCGCATACAGTAATTATAGTGTACACTACTAGTGAGTGCAGACCATAACGTACCGCATACATTTTTTGAGAGTTTTTTTGGGATCCTATATTGTGATTGATATTGCCGGTGATTTTTCACCCGCGCCCATTTTTGAGAGTTTTTTGGATCCCATATTGTAATTGATATTGCCGGTGATTTTTCACCCGCGCACATTTTTTGAGAGTTTTTGGATCCCATATGTAATTGATATTGGCGGTGATTTTTCACCCGCACACATTTCTGAGAGTTTTTGGGGATCCTATATTGTGATTGATATTGCCAGTTATTTCTACAATGGGCAAGCCCAGATCCAATGCCTCAGAGGATCTCTCCTGGGAAGAAGAGAAAATAGAAACCTACAATGCCAAGCAGCTCAAATATTTTTGCAAGCAATTCACAGGTCTCACTAGAAGGGAGGAGTATTACAAGGCTCTGAAGGCCTGGCTAGAAGCCAGGGATGCCCCTAAGGATATAGGAGAGCTTGTGGAGGTGGGAGAGAATGCAGGAGAGCAGCAGGGCGATGTAGTAGACTTAGTAGGAGATCCAGCCCTTTCCAACCCGGGCTCTAGTGTGTCCGCTAAGGGTCTGTCCCCAGAAGAGCTGGAGGACAGGGAGAGAGATAGGCGGCATAATATGGAGATGGCTAAGCTTAAAATGGATGGTCACCGGGACCTAGAGAACAAAAAGTTAGAAATTGAGATTATGAGAATGAAGCTTGAGCATGAGAGAGTATTGAGGGAGTTGGAGATTAAAGCTAAGAGTATGGAAATCTCCCCCTCTGGTGGCAGCGTACCTGTAGTGCACCCTGAGAGTAGGGTGTATATACCCAAGGAGGTTATTAAGGATTTCCACAAAAGTGAAGATATTGGGCAATGGTTTGCCGCTTATGAATTAGCCCTGGTGTCCCACCGGGTCCCTGAGAAGGATTGGGGAGCGGGGTTGTGGGAACGCTTTGTGAGTGAGGGGAGGGATACCTTGTTGGACCTGCCCCCAGAAAGTAGGATGGTTTATGCCCACATGAAAGAAGCGTTGATGACCCGCTATGGTTTGACCCCTGAGATGTATAGGCAGAGGTTTAGGATCTGCAAGAAGCTAGAGGGTACCACGTGGGTTGAATATGTGTCTTTTTTTTGCAGAGCCATGTAACGCTGGGTAAAAGGTAGCAAAGTAGAAACTTTTGCGCAGCTTTATGATTTGATTGCATGGGAGCATTTATCTAGTAATTGTTTTCCTGAGCTACGCCAGCACCTAATTGATTGCAAGCTGACTAACCCTAGAAAGCTTGCTGAGGAGGCGGACCGCTGGGTGAGCACCCGGGTTCGCAAGGGTCCAGTGGGAGACTTCGCCAAAGGTGGGCAGGGTCCCCAGCAGAGGAGTGGGTGGACAAGGGTCAACAGAGGGAGTTCCACCGAGGGCCCCAAAGTAATCCCCAAGGGAACCAAGCCGTGGTGTCCCAGCCCCCCCAAGAAAGGAGGCCAGGGCCCCCAACAGGTAGGCCTGTTCCCAGGGGGCCCCCCACTTGTTACAACTGTGGTCAAGTGGGCCACAGATACTTTGATCCCCAGTGCCCCCAAAGGGGGGCCAGTGCACCACCCCGTGCACCACCCCGCCAGATTGCCAGTGTAGCCCTGGGAGAGGAGGAGATGGGTGCCCAAGAGGGGTGGGATCCCGTAGAGTTGACCCTTGTCTCATTAGGGGACTTTGAGATGGTCCCCAAGCCTGCACTGCCTGCTAACACTAGAAAATACAGGCAGTGGGTGACCATCAATGGCCATAGGGTGGAGGCTCTAAGAGACACAGGGGCCAGTGTAACTGCTGTCAGCTCCCGGTTGGTGTCCAAAGAGCAGGTTGTCCCCCATGCATTCTACCCAGTAGTGTCCGCAGACAACTCAGAGAGCCAATGTGAGGTGGCTCAGGTTCCCTTTGAGTGGGGGGTCTCAGGAACTCTTCAGGTAGCTGTGAGGCCCGCCATGCCTGTAGACTGGCTGCTGGGCAATGATTTAGAGGACTCCCCGTGGGCTACGGTGGAGAGGAAGGCTCACTTAGAGATGTTGGGTCTGCCGGAGTGGGCGTGTGCTACCACTCGGTCCATGGCAGCCAAGGAGGGTGTTGAGAAGGATCTGGAGCCTGAGAGTATGGCCCAGATCCCTGCCTTAGAGAGAAGGGGCAGGGGGCGCGGGAAGCCGGCCCCCTTGGTTCCCACGGCCCAGGAAGAAGCAGACCCTGAAGGGGATGCCCTGGAGCCTACCGGGGAGCAGATCGCCGAACTGGGGGACCTGCCTGAGCTGACCCATTGGCAGCGGGAAGGGGGACCCTCCAGGGAGGAATTTTGTGAGCAGCAGAGAGTTTGCCCCTCTCTTGAGGGTATGCAGCGGCAGGCTGCAGCCCAGGCAGAAGGTGACATGTCTGGTTCACATCTGATTTATTGGGAGAACAGTCTCCTGTATAGCGAGCCTAAGGTTGCTGAGCCAGGGTCAGCCCGTGTGCTGGTGGTACCCGAGTGCTTCAGAACCTTCCTACTGGGGTTGGCTCATGACATTCCATTGGCAGGACATCTGGGGCAGACCAAGACCTTTGAGAGGCTGGCCGCCCACTTTTATTGGCCCCAGATGCACAAGAGTTCAGACACTCATTGCAGGACCTGTGAGACTTGCCAGGCAAGTGGGAAGAGTGGGGGGAAGATCAAGGCCCCACTCCAGCCCTTTCCAGTTGTGAGTACCCCATTCGAGCGAGTGGGCATTGACATTGTGGGGCCTCTGGACCCCAAGACAGCCATGGGCAACAGGTTCATCCTGGTCTTGGTGGACCATGCCACCCGGTACCCTGAAGCCATCCCGCTCAGGACAGTGACGGCCCCCGTGGTGGGACGTGCACTGATGGGGATTTTCTCCCGTGTGGGATTCCCCAGAGAGGTGGTGTCTGACAGGGGGACCAACTTCATCTCCCAGTACATGAAGTCTCTGTGGAAGGAGTGTGGGGTAACGTATAAGTTCACCACTCCTTACCACCCCCAAGGTAATGGTCTGGTTGAAAGGTTCAACCGGACCTTGAAGGGCATGATCATGGGCCTAGAAGAGCCCCTGAGGCGTAAGTGGGACATCCTCTTGCCATGCCTGTTGTTTGCCTACCGTGAGGTGCCACAGAAGTCCTTAGGGTTCAGTCCCTTTGAACTCCTTTATGGCCACCCGGTTAGAGGACCTCTGAGTCTGGTCAAGGAAGGCTGGGAGCAATCTCCCAGGAAACCTCCCCAAGATGTATTTAGCTACATGTTGGCCTTCAGGAACCAGACTCGGCGTTTCAGAAAGATTGCTGAGGCAAATCTGGAAGCCAGCCAGGAAGAAATGAAACGTTGGCACGACCAGAATGCCACTCTGGTCGAATTTCAACCTGGTCAGAAGGTTTGGGTACTGGCCCCAGTGGAGCCTTGTGCGCTCCAAGATAAGTGGACCGGTCCATTTGAGGTGGTGGAGCGCAAAAGTCCAGTTACCTACTTGGTGGACTTTCAGTCTCCCAGGAACCCCTTGCGGGTCCTGCATGTGAACCGCCTAAAGCCCCACTTTGAGAGGTCTGAAGTGGGCATGCTTCTTGCCACAGATGATGGGGTTGAGGAGGAGAGTGAGCCTCTCCCTGACCTCCTGTGTGCAGAAGAGAAGGATGGGTCAGTGGAGGGTGTGATCCTCTCCACCACACTGACCCCTGAGCAGCAGAGAGATTGCCACCACCTGTTGGGGCAATTTTCTGATTTGTTCTCCCTGGTACCTGGTGTCACTGATTGGTGCGTCCATGAGGTGGATACCGGGGACAGTTCTCCTGTCAAGCACAAGGCTTACAGGGTGACTGACAGGGTCAGGGCTTGCATTAAGGAGGAGGTCTCCAAAATGTTCGCCCTAGGGGTGGTTGAGTCCTCTAGCAGCCCCTGGTCCAGCCCCGTGGTCTTGGTACCAAAAGCTGCGACGCCTGGTGCCACTCCTGAACTTAGGTTCTGTGTGGACTACCGAGGTCTCAATTCGGTCACCAAGACCGACGCGCACCCCATCCCCAGAGCTGATGAGCTCATAGACCGGTTAGGGGCTGCTCGGTACCTCAGCACGTTTGATCTGACGTCTGGGTACTGGCAGATCGCCTTAACTGAGGGGGCAAAGGAGAGGTCAGCATTCTCCACACCAGATGGGCACTACCAGTTCCGTGTGATGCCCTTTGGGATGAAGAATGCCCCTGCCACCTTTCAGAGATTGGTCAACCAGGTGTTGGTTGGGCTGGAGGCTTTCAGTGCCGCCTATCTGGATGACATTGCAGTGTTTAGTTCCTCCTGGGAGGACCACTTGCGCCACCTCTGGGAAGTGTTGATGGCGCTGCGCAGAGCAGGCCTCACAATCAAGGCCAGTAAGTGCCAGATTGGGCAGGGTTCTGTGGTGTACTTGGGACACCAGGTGGGGAGCGGCCAGGTGGCGCCCCTGCAGCCCAAGATTGAAACCATCCTGGCTTGGGAGCCCCCAAGGACCCAGACCCAGGTGAGGGCCTTCTTAGGACTCACGGGTTATTACAGGAGGTTTGTCAAGGGGTATGGCAACATTGTTGCACCCTTGACTGAGCTGACTTCCAAGAAGCGGCCAAAGATTGTGAACTGGACTGACACCTGTCAGAAAGCCTTTGATGCCCTCAAAACTGCTATGTGTACAGCACCCGTACTCCAGGCGCCCAATTTTGCTAAGGAATTTGTTGTCCAGACAGACGCTTCAGAGCATGGGGTGGGGGCCGTTCTGTCACAGATAAATGAGGAGGGACTAGACCAACCTGTAGCCTTCATCAGTAGGAGGTTACTTCCACGGGAACAGAGGTGGAGTGCAATTGAGCGTGAGGCATTTGCTGTGGTCTGGGCACTGAAGAAGCTGAGACCATACCTGTTTGGGACTCACTTCCGGGTTCAGACAGACCACAGGCCCCTCAGATGGTTGATGCAGATGAGGGGTGAGAATCCCAAGTTGTTGAGGTGGTCAATTTCCCTACAGGGTATGGACTTCACGGTGGAACACCGCCCTGGTACAGAACACGCCAATGCTGATGGTCTGTCCAGATTTTTCCGCCTTAGCGATGAGAACTTCCAAGGGGATGGGTAGTTCTCCCCACATTTCAGCTGGAGGGGACGTGTGTTAGACCTGGCACCATTGGCGTGGGTCTCCTTCTATTTTTCGCTGTTGTCTCCTCTGTTTTACTGGTGTAAGATGCTCTGGGCGCTGTGCCACTGCCATTCAGTGTCACAGCGCGAATGCTCCCTGTGTAAATATGTCTATGTGAATTGGTATATCCCTGATTGGCTTATTTGGTTTACCTGTTAGTCCCTAGTAGTGTGGCCTATGTGTGCCCAGGGCTGGTAAACCAAATGCTGCTGGTGGGCCTGCAGCACTGATGTGTGCCACCCACAGAAGCAGCTTGTAAAGTGTGTCTCAGACCTGCCACTGCAGTGTCTGTGTGCAGTCCAGAACTGCCATCTTGGCTGTGAAGTGCACCCACTTCCCAGCCCCTGAACCTTCCCTTGGCATCCTGTAAGTCACCCCTATGGTAGGGTGCATTGTATGTGTAAGGTAGGACATGCCTTGGTGTATGTAGCATGTCCTGGTAGTGAATTACATCCCATTTCGTTTTTCACTACTGTAAGGCTACCTGTTCCTCATAGGCTAGAATGGGCAGTCTGGCTATTACATTCTATAGTCCTAACTGACCCCAGGGACATGGTAGAAAAACAAATTTAGAAGGCCTGAGCTCAGAATATTAAAATACATCTTTTAGTGAAGTTTATTTTTATATTCTGTGTTTGAAAATACCACTTTTAGAAAGTAGGTATTTTCTTGCCTAAGCCTTCCAGTGTGCTCTGCTGTTATGTGTATTGGCTGTCTGGTTTTAGAGGGGCAGGGCAGGCTGAGTCAGACCTGGGTTGAATAGAGAGATCTGCAATTAGAGTGTGGGGAGGGGTGGCTCCTTGACCTGAATAGGGCTGTGCCTGGCAAGGTGAATGCTGGCTCCACCTCCTACTGTGTGTCTGATAGCAGACCCCCTCTTTCTGAAAGGAAGGATGCAGCCTGGTAAACAAAGTGCTCCAGGCCTGAGCAGAACTGGTTCTGGCTAGGTTCAGTGACTTGTAGCTTCTGAGAACTAAGACTTTTGGGGTATAAATATCTGTGCTCAAGCCCCTACAAATTGTATTGCTTTTGGATCTGGAGAGGAAACTCTGTCCGTGCCACTGGAGGAATCTGCAGGAAGTGACTGTCCCTGTGCTGGTGTGTTGTTTCTTGCACTGGCCTGCAGCAGTGACCACTGGACCTTGAAGAAGAGGAAAAGGAACTTTTGAGAGAACTTTTATTTTTGTTACAGCAATCACCCAAGCACTAGGAAAAGAGCTAGCCTCCTGCTGGAGTCTCAGGCACATCAGACTCCACCACCAACCTCCTGCTTCCTCCCTGCGAGGATTGCTATCTGCTGATGAGGCTTCTGTGAGTTCCAGGGCCTCTAGTTTGCATCAGAGAAGAAAGTGTTGGAAATCGACGCTAACGCCTCTTTGCGAGCCGCTGCAGTCGAGAGCGCTGGGAAAATCATCGCGCTGCTGCCGCCGAGGGCTCGCAACACGAGACCATCGCTGACGCCCCTTTTCGAGCCGCTGCAGCCGAGACGCGCTGGGAAAATCATTGCGCTGCTGTCGCCGCGCACTCGCAACCCCTAAAAAAATCACCGCTTCGAGACATCGCATTGCGGACGCCGTGCGTCCGCCACTTTGATCGCATCGCACTGAATTTCGTCGCTCCCTCGCGGAGCGTCTTGTCTTCGCATCGCAACACGATCGCACAGCGCAACAGGATCGCCGCATCGACTTCTCCCACGCGGCAAGAAAGTCATCGCATCGGCGGTCCAGCGTGCAGAAGTTTGTCGCAACGTCTCCGCACGCATCCCGCAGATCGGCGCATCATCCTCCCTTGCGGCAAGGATTTCATCGCATCGCCGGCCTCGCGTGCCGAGAATCATCGCTACAGCTTATTTGCGACATTTTGTTGGTTTTGCTACTAAACCCAGGTACTTTGTGAGAGAAAGGGTCGCAGAGACCACTGCTTTGAACTTGAACCTTATTTTTGCAACCTTTGAACTATTTTTGACAGCCCTTCAACAACTATCCTATTTTTGACAGTATTGTGGCTTTTACAGTTATTGGTCTTGTGATAAATCTGCCTTTATATAAAGATACTTATTTTTTTATAACTACTTGTGTGGTGTCCCTTTGTAGTGTTCCTCACTGTGTTACTGTGTATGGTCATAAATGCTTCACACCCTGCCTCTGAGATAAGCCTACCTGCTCGTGCTACGTTACCACAGGGTTGAGCAGGGGTATTAAAGAGGGTAGCCCTCTCACTATGACTTAGGAAGAAGGGTCCCTACTTGGACAGTGGCCAGCCATTGCCAACTAGAGACCCCCATTTCTAACAGTATGGATTTGGTTTCCACCACTAGGTCGGAGATTTTAGAGTCCACACCTTCCAGGCGGCGACCTACTGCTGGGGATCTCCTGCACAATGTGATCCATGGTAGACGTCTGCCGGTAGCTAGTAGGGGTCACATCTGGTCCGGCGGTTGGTGCTCTTCGCGGTGTGGCCATCATGCAGTGCTGGGAGACAGCCTCTGAGAACAACAGCTTTCAGGTGGTATTGCCATTGGTCTTGCCGGGGCCATCTCCAGGTCTGAGGCCCAAGGCGAGGATGGAGAGCATGGCTTCCCTGGGGTGGTGGGCTCTGCTGGCATCTCTTCTGGCTGAACGTCAGTCAGCAGTGTGCTCCCGAGAAGGTTCAGGGACCACCATTATGGCGGTGTACTGTGCAGAGGTTGGACCCTGACCCCAGATTGGGTCATTGCAGCTTAGATATCAGGTCAATGTTCAGCGCTTCCCACTGGCCATGAGGGTAGCCTGGGAACTGGGGAGGGTGTGGCTCAAGTAGTGCATTCCATTCACCTTTGGGAACTGGTCCAGAGTGAGGCGTCAATGATATGGCTTAGTCAGCCTGTCCAGACAGCACCCGGCAACTTGGGCAGCGAAAGGGTTTGGCAGACTTGAGCCCACAGCCAGTAGTGTGCTCCCCTCTGCAGCTCAGTGTCAGCACGTGAGGCCGGTGGCTCTGTCCCAGGGAGCCACAGGAGGAGTGGATCCTCCTTCCCTCAATCAGGCACTGCCTGGACTTGCGTGGCTCAGAATCTATTGCAAACCTCACAAATTGTCCAAAAAGCATATTTTCATCAAATTTCTGTGATGGAAAGTTTGGGAATCTGTGAAGAGCCACAAATTTCCACCCACCCAGCATTTCCCCAAGTTTCTCAATAAAAATGGTACCTCACTTGTGTGGGTAGGCCTTGTGCCTGCAACAGGAAATGGCCCAAAATGCAACACAGACACATCACATTTTTCCACTGAATACTTGACCCTTTTTTGCAATGTGCCTAGCTGTGGATTTTGGGCCCTAGCTTAGCCGGCATATAGGGAAACCTAGCAAACCTGCAAATTTTTAAAGACTAGACACCCAGGGGAATCCAAGATAGGGAGACATGTTTGGTTCCTGTCAGGTTATGTTACCCAGAATCCCTTGCAAACCTCAAAATTTGACTATAAAACACATTTTCCTCAAATGTCTGTGGTAGAAAGTTCAAGTCTCTGAGTGGAGCCACAAACTTCCTTCCAACCAGCATTTCCCCAAGTCTCCCAATAAAATGCTACCTCACTTGTATGGGTAGGCCTTGTGCTCGCGACAGGAAACGGCCCAAAATGCAACGTGTACACATCACATTTTTCCACTGAAAACTGACCCTTTTTTTCTAATGTGCCTAGGTGTGGACTGTCGGTCCTAGCTCAGCCTGCATCTAGGGAAACCTAGCAAGCCTGTACATTTTTAAAACTAGACTCTTTTGTGAATCCAGTGTGGTCTGATTTCGGTGCCTTTCACCACATTTTTTTTATACAGAATCTCTTGCAAACCTGACAATTTGTCTAAAAAATATACATTTTCCTCACATTTCTGTGATGGAAAGTTCTAGAATCTGACGGTAGCCACAAACTTCATTCCACTCAGCATTCATCAAAGTCTCCCGATTACAATGGTACCTCACTTGTATGGGTAGGCCTAGTGCCCGCGACAGGAAACGGCCCAAAAAACAACGTGGAAACATCACATTTTTACTCTAAAAACTGACTCTTTTCTTGCAATGTGCCCAGCTGTGGATTTTAGGCCCTAGCTCAGCCGACATCTTTGGAAATCTAGCAAACCTACCTATTTTTGAAGGCTAGATACCTAAGGGAATCCAGGAGGCATTGATTTGCATGAGTCTCTACTCGCTTTTTTACCCAGAATCTCTTGCAAGCCTCAAAATTTGTTTAAAAAGGAAAATGTCCTCACATTTCTGTGATGGAAAGTTCTGTGATCTGTGGGGAGCCTCAAACTTCCACCCACCCAGCATTTCCTCAAGTCTTTCGATAAAAATGGCACCTCACTTGTGTGGGTAGGCCTAGTGTCCTCGTTAGCTAACGGCTCAAACCGCAATGTGGACATATCACCTTTTTGCAATGAAAACTGACCCTTTTTTTACAATGTGCCTTGCTGTGGAAAATTTGGGCCCTAGCTCAGCCGGAATCTAGGGAAACCTAGCTAGCCCGTACATTTTTTAAACTAGGCACACAGGGGAATCCAGGGTTGGATGACTTGTGTGGCCCTCACCAGATCCTGTTGTAAACCTCAAAAATTGTCTAAGAAATACATATTTTCTTCACATTTCTGTGATGGAAAATTTAGGAATCTGCGGAGAGCCAAAAATTGCCACCCATCCAGCATTCCCCCAAGTCTCTGAATGAAAATGGTGTAGGAGAGTAGGATCTGCTTCTTATAGTTACCCCCACTTTTTTGCTGATGTTTCACTGTTTTTGACTTAGTCTGACTGGGATCCTGCTATTCAGGACCCCAGTCTATCTGCTTTCTCCTCTAAATTGATTGCAAGTACTTTAGGTACACTCCAGATTGGATTCTGGGGTACCCTTATAAGTCCCTAGTATATGGTATACTATGTACCCAGGGCCTAGGTACCCCAGAGGCCTCCCAGGGGCTGCAGCATGTATTATGCCACCCCTGAGAGACCATTTAAAATGACACAACAGGTCTGCTACAGCAGCCTGTGTAAGGTGGTGCATGCACCCCTTACTTAGATATAGGTTCACTATATCTATCCTAATCACTGCACATATAAACCTATCAGTCACCCCTATGGCAGGCCTTATCAATCCTGAAGGCAGGGTGCTGGTTTTATGTGAGAGGGTGCCCATGCATGAGCAGAGCCCCTCTGCAGCCTTCGGAACCTATATTCCGGGGTTGTTTGTGATGCAGCCAACCATATATACTTAAGTGCATTATAACCTCGCGGTAAATGCTAACTTTAAAACCGCTGCATGGAAACATGTCGTGTTTGGTGTCAAACACCTTGGAATCATACCTCCACACCAGTAACTGGTGTGGGAGGTATGATTCCACCCTCCTAGAGGGAGAAATATGACAACACCGGTACACCCGGTACCAGCTTTCTTGACCATGGCATCACAAAATGGATGCTACCAGCCACAGACACGAGTCTTCCCTCCTGCTGCTGGATGAAACTCCGGCAGGGGAAGGTTGGACAATAGGTTTCCTGTCACAGGGAGGTGTGACCACCTCCCAGACAGGCTTTAGTGTATTGGGGCTGGGTGGGTGCACTCTGAGAGTGCTTTCATGTCTGCACTGGGGGCACATTTGGTGTCCCTGTGCATAGTCCAGCTCAAACCGGATGCAGGAGCCATTTGCTCCTGCTCTGGCATGAAACTGGACAAAGGACGTGGGTGTAGCCACCCCTCTGTCCTGACCCTCCCATAGGTGGGTCCCCAGAGTTTGTCCCACCCCTTCCTTGGGTATAAAGTAGGAACCCCTGACTACAGGACTTTAGATTTTACCTGGACTAAACTCTGCTACAGAAACCAAGTACTTTGACGATCTGCATGACGCTGGACGACTGAAGAAATCTCCCTTGGAGTAAAGGAGTTACTCCCCTGCAAGGCAGGCACCTAAACGCATCTGACCGGTTTGCATCTCCCAAGCTCCTGAGGACTCTGAAGATTTCTGCAACACAGGAGGTGGGTTCCCAAGGTCACTAAGGTTGATCTGCGCTCTCAACAATTCTGAGGCCCGTATCCCTCGTGGGGACCGTGCAACCTGTACCCCTGTGCACCATGTACAATTGCAGCAGCATATGCTTTTCGGCAATCCCAGAGGCTGTGCTTTGGGCTACTTGTAGTCCTGACCCCGACCAGTAATTTCACTGAAGATTTCCGGCCTACACTCCACGAGTGTTCCGTGGGCTGGTATTTAGTGATTCAACTTGAGGTCCCTTCGCGATCCCTGGTCCGTTGGCCTGTGGGTCCCTGTGAAGGTAACGTTGACTTTCCGTGGGATTTCCTGGTTGCTCCAGACATGCCCTGACTCTCCATAGCTTGGAGATAACGAACATGCCGAAAACTGGAGAAGATCTGGCTCCACGAACGGACAGCGGACAGCTACGCCGCCCACAAGAGCTCCACCCGCAGTCACCATCACCTCATCAGATCCGCCAAAAGGGCCTCACTCAAAGACCGCCTAGACAACAACGCACACAACAGCAAAGAGCTCTTCAACATCGTGAAGGAACTCTCCAACCCCAGCTCCAACACCAACGACATCCAGCCGTCGCGAGACCTGTGCGACTCACTGGCCACCTTCTTCCACCGCAAAATCGCCGACATCCACAACAGCTTCAACACCACGACCGCCCGGCAACCACCGAGACCACTGCCCCCACAACCACCAACCGCCTGCTCTCCTGGACCAACATCAACGACGAGGACACCAGCGAGATCATGAACACCATCCACTCCGGTTCACCGCTAGACCCGTGCCCTCACCACATCTTCAACAAAGCCAGTACAGCCATCGCGCCCCATCTCCGGAAAATAATCAACATCTCCTTCGAGACAGCAACCTTCCCGGAAAGCTGGAAGCACGCCGAGATCACCGCCTTACTCAAGAAACCCAAGGCAGACCCCAAGGACCTCAAGAACTTCCGACCCATCTCTCTGCTCCCGTTCCCCGCGAAGGTCACCGAGAAAATCGTCAACAAACAACTGACCCGCTACCTCGAGGAGAACAACATCCTGGACCCTTCCCAGTCCGGCTTCCGCAGCAACCACAGCACCGAAACCGCCCTCATCGCCGCCACCGATGACATCAGGACCCTGCTAGACAACGGAGAAACAGCAGCCCTCATCCTCCTGGACCTATCAGCCGCCTTCGACACGGTCTGCCACCACACACTACGAACACGCCTTCACGACGCCGGGATCCAAGAGAAGGCCCTGGACTGGACCACATCCTTCCTTTCCGGCAGAACACAAAGCGTCCGCCTCGCCCCCTTCCGATCCAAGGCCACCAAGATCATCTGCGGCGTACCCCAAGGCTCCTCCCTCAGCCCAACGCTGTTCAACATCTACATGGCACCCCTCGCCCACGTCGCCCGACAGCACAACCTCAACATCATCTCCTACGCCGACGACACCCAGCTGATCCTCTCCCTCACCAAAGACCCTCACACCGCCAAAGCCCACCTCCACGAAGGAATGAAGGCCGTCGCCGAATGGATGAGGACCAGCCGCCTGAAGCTGAACTCGGACAAGACGGAGGTCCTCATCCTTGGTTCCAACCCTTCAGCCTGGGACGACTCCTGGTGGCCAACATCACTGGGAACAGCCCCGCCACCCACCGACCACGTACGCAACCTAGGGGTCATCCTCGACCCCACCCTCTCCATGACTAAGCAGGTCAACGCCGTTTCCTCATCCTGCTTCAACATCCTCCGAATGCTCCGCAGGATCTTCAAGTGGATCCCCACCGAAACAAGAAAAACAGTCACCCAGGCCCTCGTCACCAGCAGGCTGGACTACGGAAACGCCCTCTACGCAGGAACGACGGCTAAGCTCCTGAGACGGCTGCAACGCATCCAGAACGCCTCTGCACGTCTTATCCTCGACATCCCTCGACGCAGCCACATCACACCCCACCTGAGAGACCTGCACTGGCTCCCTGTCAACAAGAGGATAACCTTCAAGCTCCTCACCCACGCACACAAAGCACTCCACAACTCCGGACCAGCCTACCTCAACAGACGACTCAGCTTCTACACCCCCACCCGCCAGCTCCGCTCGACCAGCCTCGCCCTCGCCACAGTCCCCCGCATCCGGAAAACGACCGCCGGCGGCAGATCCTTCTCCCACCTCGCCGCCAAGACCTGGAACACCCTCCCCACCAACCTCCGACAGACCCAAGACCTACTGGCCTTCAGAAGACTCCTCAAGATCTGGCTCTTCGATCAGTAGCAGCACCACCCCCCTCTTCCCCCAGCGCCTTGAGACCCTCGCGGGTATGTAGTGCGCTTTATAAGTGACATGATTGATTGATTGATTGATTGAGAGTCCCCAGGACCTTGCTGGTCTTCACCGAAGCATCTTTCCTCTGCCCACGTGGGTTGCAGTTGCCAAGGCTTGTTGGTGTTCAATCCGGACACTGACCCCCCAGCACTCGACATCCTTCGTGGGACAGCTCAGCTCCGGACTTTGGTCATCGTCGACGTCTCCTGGTCCCCGTGGCTGCAGAGTCAAGCTTCACCTCTTCTCACCTGAAGCACCCGACATCGGTGGGCATTCGTCTATCGTGCCCCTGGTCACTGTGAAGTGACCCAGACTCTGTCCCCTCTGCTTTCAGGTTCTTCTCATCTCTGATCCAGGCTTGGATCACACCGGACACTTTTCATCTTCCCGGCATCAGTACTTTTTCGCATCACGTCATTGAAAACAACGAAGGTTTCCGACATCACTTGACCCCTATGCACCCGGCTCCTCTGGGATAGGTAACACAGGTACCTCGGTACTCTCAAGGGTGCTGCCGTTAGAACCTTCTATGTTTAGCTGGGTTTGATTAAAGTCCTCTCCGAAGTGTCCTTAATCTTTAAATTTCCAACCGTGACTTTCCCATAGAGTTGTACGGAGCTCGCGCCTGTGTTCACACACTGCACCCGTCCTCCATGGGTCCCCTGTGTCACTACCTTGGGTGGTTCCTTGGGGTCCCAGCGATTCTACGTGCTGTAGGCACTGTGTCTAGTCAAGTCGGGGTTGTTATACCACTTTCTTAGTATATGGTTTGGTCTCCCCCTGGAGCCCACTGTGTATTGTGCTATTTACTGTCGTTCTAGTGATTTAATATTGTGTGCTTTGTTCTCTAATCTCATAAAGAGGTTAGTAGAGAGTGTTTAGTAATAAATACATATTTTTTATATATTCCTTGTGTGGTTCTCCTTTCATTTGGTCATTCAGAAGGTTATGATCTGGTAAAACAAGCTGCTTTACATTCCTTCGAGACTTAGCCTGAAGGCTGCTCTCCATAACTACCACTAGGTTAGCTTTCAATAAAAGTTGTCTTTAACCTAATCATCAATAAGGGTCGTTTGGACTGGTGCACGGTGCCCACTTTAATTAGTGGACAGCATATACCAGGCCAACTTCTCACATTGGTGTGCAGCGGTTGGGATTCAAGCTTGCTATTGTTTTACCAGATAATCTCATTGAGTAACTAACTGAAAACCACTAAAGGTATTTAGGTACGTATAAATCAAGACTAGAATAAAGTAAGTTCTACTGAACTTAGAGTTGGGTAAGTCAAGGGTCTAGCACACCCTTTCTCCAACTCAAGAGAGTTTAGTAGCTCCCACTAGGTTAGGTAGGTGCCTACACCACACAACACTAGTATGTCTTCTAGGCCAGAAGCCAGTGGGCCTCTGCCAACTGGCATATCTCATTTCAGGAATTGGGAACCATGTGTACATCTAGGAAACTGAAGACAGGGAAAAACCCAAACACTCAACGCCTCATAGAGGCTTTGCTTTTAGATGACGTCAGAAAGACCCCAGGGTCTGATGAGGCAGGCAAGTTGGGTGGGACAGTAGAAGAGGAAAGGCCAGGAAGTGAAAACTTCTATGACCTGGACTCTGATGCTGGCCAGGAGGATCAAAATGATTCTAACCTGGACAATCCAATTCTTCCTGAAGGTGAGGGAGAAGGCCTCAGTGGCCCTCTCTTTACCCCACCTGGAAGGGTTAACAGTTTACCAAGAAGATCAAGATCTCCTTCTCAGGAATCTAATCATTCTGGTACTTCTGTAGGGAGCTCTGTTTCTCATAGGACCTCTGCTTCTCATAAAAGGGAGCCCTCTTATGAGAAGAAGTGCCAACTGCTTCAGTTTGAGAGAGCTAAGCTCAGAATCAAGAGAGAGCAATTGGCCTTAGATAGGGAATCCCTGGAGCTTCAGAGAGCTTCTAAAAAGTTGGGGCTAGAGCCCCGTGGTGGCAGCAACAGTGTCCCTAGAGGTAGAGAACATACACATGACCATAGGAACCTGAACAAGATTGTCCCTCCCTGCCAGAGTGGGGATGACATCCACAAATGGATAACTGCACTGGAGAGGGCCTGTAAAGTACAAAGGGTCCCTCAGGAGCAGTGGGCAGCAATCTTGTGGCTCTCCTTTGCAGACAAAGGTAGAGACAAGCTCCTCACTGTTAGAGAAGAGGATGCTGATAATTACAAAGTCTTGAAGAGTGCTCTGATTGATAGGTTTGGCTTAACCACTGAGCAATACAGGATTAAGTTCAGAGATACCCAAAAGGCACAGACTCAAGACTGGGTTGACTTTGTAGATTGTGCTACTAAGGCTCTGGAAGGCTGGTTACTTGGCAGTAAGGTGTGTGATTTTAAAGAATTGTACAATTTAATTATGAGGGAGCAGATCCTTAATAATTGTCAAAATCAGCTGTTGCATCAGTACCTGGTGGACTCTGATCTGAGCTCTCCCCAAGAATTGGGCCAGAAGGCAGACAAATGGGTCAGAACCAGGGTGAGGCAGAAGGTTCAGAACCAAGGTAGTGACTCCAAGAAGCAAGATTCTAAAGACTCTGCTAAGGGTGGGGAGAAGGGTAAAGACCAGAAGTCTTCTCAAGGGCCCCAAAAATCTGCATCTGGTGGGGAGTCACAATCAAACAAGGGTAAAGGCAAGAAGAAGCCATGGTGTCAAATCTGTAAGCAGAAGACCCATGGGACAAGTGATTATAACAAGTCCAAGGACTCACCTCCAGCCACCATTGCCCCTAAGGCAACTGTTCCCCCTAGTTCAGCTCCAAGTGGTGGTACTCAGAATAAGGGTGTAGTAGGGTTAACCCTGGGATCTGAGGTGGACTCTGGCCAAGTCAGAGTTCCCACTCAGGCTGTATTGATCTGTGATGGAGGCATGGATATGGCCTCCTTATTTGTAAGCCCCAGTAATCTGGGCAAATACAGACAACAGCCTTTGATAAATGGAAAAGAGGCCTTGGCATTCAGGGACACAGGAGCAAGTGTCACAATGGTGACAAAAGATCTTGTGGCTCCTGAGAAAATCATACTTGGTGAGATGTACCAAGTGACCAATGCTAGCAATGTCAGGACAGACCATTCCTTGGCAGTTGTTAATTTCACCTGGGGAGGGGTAACTGGCCCTAAGAAGGTTGTGGTAAGTGCAGACCTCCCTGTTGAATGCTTGTTGGGCAATGATTTAGAAACTTCAGCTTGGGCTGAAGTGGAACTCAGGACTCATGCAGAAATGTTGGGTATCCCTGCAGATGTGTTTGCTATGACTAGGTCACAAGCAAAAATGTCTAACACTGAACAGGCCCTGGATCCTGGAAAAATGGACCAGGTACCTTCCAAGAGAAGGAGCAGTAGGGGTAAGGCAGTGTCTTCCCCCCTGCCTCAGAATCCAGACCAGTCTCTTGAGGGAGCTGATCTTAGTCCTGAAGAAGGAACTGTCCCAGATGAGCTTGAACCTGATCAGGTTGAGTTCTTGGGGACAGGGGGCCCTTCCAGGGCAGAGCTGAGCCAGGAGCAGCTGAGCTGCCCCTCTCTTGAACCCCTCAGACAGCAAGCTGCTGCTGAGGCTGCTGGGAGTACTAGTGGGTCCCATAGGATCTACTGGGATGATGGACTCCTTTACTCAGAGAGTAGAGACCCCAAGCCTGGTGCTACCAGGAGGTGGTTATACCTCTGAAGTTTAGGGGCTTCCTATTGACACTAGCACATGACATCCCATTAGCAGGTCACCTAGGCCAAAACAAGACTTGGGGCAGAATTGTCCCTCACTTTCATTGGCCTCATATGTCTGAAGACACCAAGGAGTTTTGTCGCTCCTGTGTCACCTGTCAAGCCAATGGTAAGGCAGGTGGTACTACAAAGGCCACCCTGATACCACTACCTGTGGTGGGGGTGCCCTTTGAGAGGGTTGGGATTGACATTGTTGGTCCCATGGATCCTCAAAATGCATCTGGGCACAGATTTATACTGGTGGTGGTGGACCATGCCACTAGGTATCCAGAGGCAATTCCCCTTAGAACTACCACAGCTCCTGTGGTAGCAAGGGCCCTCCTGGGAATCTTTTCCAGGGTGGGTTTTCCTAAGGAGGTAGTATCAGACAGAGGTGAAAACTTCATGTCTAGTTACTTGACTGCTATGTGGAAGGAGTGTGGAGTAAATTACAAATTTACCACCCCTTATAACCCACAATGCAATGGGTTAGTTGAAAGGTTCAACAAAACCCTAAAGGGCATGATTAAAGGTCTCCCAGAAAAGCTTAGGCGCAGATGGGACATACTTTTGCCCTTCCTTCTCTTTGCCTACAGAGAGGTTCCTCAGAAGGGGGTTGGTTACAGCCCATTTGAGCTTCTGTTTGGACATCCAGTTAGGGGTCCATTGTGTCTAGTGAAGGAGGGATGGGAGTTACCGCTCAAACCCCCTAAACAGGATATTGTGGACTATGTACTTGGTCTCCGCTCCAGGATGGCTGAGTACATGAAGAAGGCAACTAGAAACCTTGAGGCTAGCCAGGAATTGCAAAAGGCCTGGCATGACCAAAAGGCTGTGTTGACTGTTTATCAGCCAGGACAGAAAGTATGGGTGTTGGAGCCTGTGGCCCCAGCAGCCCTCCAAGACAAGTGGAGTGGCCCTCATACAATTATTGAGCAAAAGGGAGAGGTTACCTACCTGGTGGACCTTGGAACTCCCAGGAGCCCCCATAGGGTGCTCCATGTCAACAGGCTCAAACCATATGTTGACAGGGCAGACATGGGCTTGCTAATGGCTACTGATGAGGGACAGGAGGAAGAGAGTGATCCACTCCCTGACCTGCTCTCACAGAACCCTGATGATGGTTCAGTTGATGGTGTAGCCTTGGCAGGCATCCTCACTGTCCAGCAGCAAACTGATTGCAGAAACGTTCTTAATCAGTTTAGACATATATTTTCACTGCCTGTTAAAAATAAGATTTACAGGCAACTTGACCATTTCAGGGACTGCATCAGGACTGAGGTCCAGAAGATGTTGGATTTGGGTGTGATTGAACCCTCAGATAGCCCTTGGGCTAGTCCAGTAGTCTTGGTACCCAAACCTCACACCAAAGATGTTAAGAGAGAGATGAGGTTTTGTGTTGACTACAGAGGTCTCAATGCAGTCACTAGGACTGATGCCCATCCAATCCCTAGGGCAGATGAGCTTATAGATACTTTGGCCTCAGCCAAGTTTCTGAGCACATTTGACCTAACAGCTGGCTACTGGCAAATCAGACTAGCTGAGGATGCAAAAGCCAAAACAGCATTCTCAACCCCTAGTGGGCACTACCAATTTGTGGTGATGCCCTTTGGTTTGAAGAATGCACCTGCCACTTTTCAAAGGTTGGTGAATAAAGTCCTTACAATCAATCAATCAATCAATCATGTCACTTATAAAGCGCACTACATACCCGCGAGGGTCTCAAGGCGCTGGGGGAAGAGGGGGTGGTGCTGCTACTGATCGAAGAGCCAGGTCTTGAGGAGTCTTCTGAAGGCCAGTAGGTCTTGGGTCTGTCGCAGGTTGGTGGGGAGGGTGTTCCAGGTCTTGGCGGCGAGGTGGGAGAAGGATCTGCCGCCGGCGGTCGTTTCCCGGATGCGGGGGACTGTGGCGAGGGCGAGGCTGGTCGAGCGGAGCTGGCGGGTGGGGGTGTAGAAGCTGAGTCGTCTGTTGAGGTAGGCTGGTCCGGAGTTGTGGAGTGCTTTGTGTGCGTGGGTGAGGAGCTTGAAGGTTATCCTCTTGTTGACAGGGAGCCAGTGCAGGTCTCTCAGGTGGGGTGTGATGTGGCTGCGTCGGGGGATGTCGAGGATAAGACGTGCAGAGGCGTTCTGGATGCGTTGCAGCCGTCTCAGGAGCTTAGCCGTCGTTCCTGCGTAGAGGGAGTTTCCGTAGTCCAGCCTGCTGGTGACGAGGGCCTGGGTGACTGTTTTTCTTGTTTCGGTGGGGATCCACTTGAAGATCCTGCGGAGCCTGGAAGCCTATAGTGCAGCTTATCTTGATGATATTGCTGTCTTTAGCTCCACCTGGGAGGATCACCTGGTCCACCTGAGAAATGTTTTGGAGGCCCGGCAGAAAGCAGCCCTCACTATCAAGGCCACCAAGTGCCAGATAGGGCAGAGTCAAGTTGTATACCTGGGCCACCTTGTGGGTGGAGGCCAGGTTCAACCATTGCAGAGCAAAATCCAGACCATCATGGACTGGGTTGCTCCAACCACCCAGACTCAGGTCAGAGCTTTCTTGGGCCTGACTGGGTACTATAGGAGGTTTGTCAAAGGATATGGATCCATAGTGACCCCTTTGAATGACTTAACTTCCAAGAGAATGCCAAAGAAAGTTCAGTGGACAGTTAGCTGTCAAAAGGCATTTGATGAATGCAAAAAGAACATTTGATGACCTGAAGCAGGCCATGTGCACTGCTCCCATTCTGCAAAGTCCTGACTATTCCAAACAATTCATTGTCCAAACAGATGCATCTGAGTTGGGGGTAGGGGTTGTGTTATCAAAATTGAATGTTGAGGGTCAGGATCAGCCAGTAGCTTTTATTAGCAGAAGGCTGACCCTCAGAGAGAAACGTTGGTCAGCCATTGAGAGGGAAGCCTTTGCTGTGGTTTGGGCTCTGAAGAAGCTGAGGCCATACTTGTTTGGCACTCACTTCATTTTTCAGACAGACCATAAGCCCCTCTTATGGCTAAAACAACAGATGAAGGGTGAAAACCCCAAACTTTTGAGGTGGTCCATTTCCCTACAGGGGATGGACTATACAGTGGAACATAGACCTGGGAGTAACCATGCCAATGCAGATGGACTCTCCAGATATTTCCACTTAGAACATGGTCAAGGTTAGTTTAATGTCCTGACGTTTGGGGGGGGGGGGGGTTGTATAGGAGAGTAGGATCTGCTTCTTATAGTTACCCCCACTTTTTTGCTGATGTTTCACTGTTTTCGACTTAGTCTGACTGGGATCCTGCTATTCAGGACCCCAGTCTATCTGCTTTCTCCTCTAAATTGATTGCAAGTACTTTAGGTACACTCCAGATTGGATTCTGGGGTACCCTTATAAGTCCCTAGTATATGGTATACTATGTACCCAGGGCCTAGGTACCCCAGAGGCCTCCCAGGGGCTGCAGCATGTATTATGCCACCCCTGAGAGACCATTTAAAATGACACAACTGTCTGCTACAGCAGCCTGTGTAAGGTGGTGCATGCACCCCTTACTTAGATATAGGTTCACTATATCTATCCTAATCACTGCACATATAAACCTATCAGTCACCCCTATGGCAGGCCTTATCAATCCTGAAGGCAGGGTGCTGGGTTTTATGTGAGAGGGTGCCCATGCATGAGCAGAGCCCCTCTGCAGCCTTCGGAACCTATATTCTGGGGTTGTTTGTGATGCAGCAAACCATATATACTTAAGTGCATTATAACCTCGCGGTAAATGCTAACTTTAAAACGGCTGCATGGAAACATGTCGTGTTTGGTGTCAAACACCTTGGAATCATACCTCCACACAGTATGATTCCACCCTCCTAGAGGGAGCAATATGACAACACCGGTACACCCGGTACCAGCTTTCTTGACCCTGGCATCACAAAATGGATGCTGCCAGCCACAGACACGAGTCTGCCCTCCTGCTGCTGGACGAAACTCCGGCAGGGGAAGGTTGGACAATAGGTTTCCTGTCACAGGGAGGTGTGACCACCTCCCAGACAGGCTTTAGTGTATTGGGGCTGGGTGGGTGCACTCTGAGAGTGCTTTCATGTCTGCACTGGGGGCACATTTGGTGTCCCTGTGCATAGTCCAGCTCAAACCGGTTGCAGGAGCCATTTGCTCCTGCTCTGGTGCAAAACTGGACAAAGGACATGGGTGTAGCCACCCCTCTGTCCTGACCCTCCCATAGGTGGGTCCCCAGAGTTTGTCCCACCCCTTCCTTGGGTATAAAGTAGGAACCCCTGACTACAGGACTTTAGATTTTACCTGGACTAAACTCTGCTACAGAAACCAAGTACTTTGATGATCTGCACGATGCTGGACGACTGAAGAAATCTCCCTTGGAGTAAAGGAGTTACTCCCCTGCAAGGCAGGCACCTAAATGCATCTGACTGGTTTGCATCTCCCGAGCTCCTGAGGACTCCGAAGATTTCTGCAACACAGGAGGTGGGTTCCCGACGTCTCTGAGGTTGATCTGCGTACTCAGAAATTCTGAGGCCCGCATCCCTCGTGGGGACCGTGCAACCCGTACCCCTGTGCACCGTGTAGAATTGCAGCAGCATATGCTTTTCGGCAATCCCTGAGGCTGTGCTTTGGGCTACTTGTAGTCCTGACCCCGAGCAGTAATTCCACTGAAGATTTCCGGCCTACACTCCACGAGTGTTCCGTGGGCTGGTATTTAGTGATTCAGCTCAAGGTCCCTTCGCGATCCCTGGTCCGTTGGCCTGTGGGTCCCTGTAAAGGTAACGTTGACTTTCCATGGGCTTTCCTGGTTGCTCCAGACATGCCCTGACTCTCCATAGCTTGGAGAGCCCCCAGGACCTTGCTGGTCCTCACCAAAGCATCTTTCCTCTGCCCACGTGGGTTGCAGTTGCCAAGGCTTGTTGGTGTTCAATCCAGACACTGACCCCCCAGCACTCGACATCCTTCGTGGGACAGCTCACCTGCAGACTTTGGTCATCGTCGACATCTCCTGGTCCCCGTGGCTGCAGAGTCAAGCTTCACCTCTTCTCACCTGAAGCACCCGACATCGGTGGGCATTCATCTATCGTGCCCCTGGTCACTGTGAAGTGACCCAGACTCTGTCCCCTCTGCTTTCAGGTTCTTCTCATCTCCGATGCAGGCTTGGATCACACCGGACACTTTTCATCTTCCCGGCAGCAGTACTTTTTCACATCACGCCATTGAAAACGACGACTTTTTCCGACATCACTTGACCCCTATGCACCCGGATCCTCTGGGATAGGTAACACGGGTACCTCGGTACTCTCAAGGGTGCTGCCCTTAGAACCTTCTATGTTTAGCTGGGTTTGCTTAAAGTCCTCTCCGAAGTGTCCTTAATCTTTAAATTTCCAACCGCGACTTTCCCATAGAGTTGTACGGAGCTCGCGCCTGTGTTCACACACTGCACCCGTCCTCCGTGGGTCCCCTGTGTCACTACCTTGGGTGGTTCCTTGGGGTCCCAGCGATTCTACATGCTCTAGGCACTGTGTCTAGTCAAGTCGTGGTTGTTATACCACTTTCTTAGTATATGGTTTGGTCTCCCCCTGGAGCCCACTGTGTATTGTGCTATTTACTGTCGTTCTAGTGATTTAATATTGTGTGCTTTGTTCTCTAATCTCATGAAGAGGTTAGTAGAGAGTGTTTAGTAATAAATACATATATTTTATATATTCCTTGTGTGGTTCTCCTTTCATTTGGTCATTCAGGAGGTTATGATCTGGTAAAACAAGCTGCTTTACATTCCTTCGAGACTTAGCCTGAAGGCTGCTCTACATAGCTACCACTAGGATAGTGTAGGAGAGTAGGATCTGCCTCTTATGTTGCCCCCACTTTTTTTCTGATGTTAGCACTGGTTTCTGGCTATAGTCTGGCTGGGTCCCTGCCAATCAGGGCCCCAGCCTCTCTGTTCTCTCTAAACGACATGGAGTGCACTCTAGGTGCACTAGTGATTGGATACTGTGGTGCCTTATGAGTCCCTAGTATATGGTACCTTAGGTGCCAAGGGCATAGGTACTTCACAGGCCTCCCAGGGGCTGCAGCATGTGTTATGCCACCCCTGGGAAGCAGTCTAAATCTGACACCACAGGCCTGCCACTGCAGCCTGGGTGAGGTGGTGCTAGCACCCCTCACTGAGATATAGGTTTCCTATATCTCTCCTGCACACACATATAAACCTATCAGTCCCCCCTAAGGCAGGCCCTATCAATCCTGAGGGCAGGGTGCTTGGCTTCTATGTGAGGGGGTGCCTCTGCCTGAGCAGGGCCCCTCTGCAGCACTCAGAGTCTATTCTCTGGTGCTGTTTGTGGATGCGGTTAAACCATATACTATTTAAGTGCATTATATCCTCGCGGTAAATGCTAACTTTGGAATGGCTGCATCAAAACATGTCGTGTTTGGTGTCAAACATCTTGGAATACTACTCCCCCGCCAATCTTGGCGGCGGGGGTAGCATTCCACCCTTCTAGAGGGATAAGACATGTACCTGCTGTGGAAACGCGGTAGAATCCTAAAGAGCCCTGGCATCACAAAATGGATGCCACCAGTCACAGACACTGGGCTGCCCTCCTGCTGATGACCGAAACTCACAGTGGAGGAAGCCCAACAATAGGCATCCTGTCACAGGGAGGTGTAACCACCTTCCAGACAGGGTTTAGTGTATTGGGGCTGGGTGGGTGCACTCTTAGAGTGCTTTGAAGTCCTGCACTGGGGGAGCAGAAGGCTCCTCTGTGCATATGCCAGTTCAAACAAGCTCAGGGGCTACCTGCCCCTGCTCTGGCGCGAAACTGGACAAAGGGAAGTGGGTGTAGCCACCCCTCCCTTGACCCTCCCATAGGTGGGGTCATAGAGCTAGTCCATCCCCTCTTTTTAGTATAAGAGGGGAACCTTGCCATTGCAAAGCAGATAACCCCTGGACGACGCTCTACAGAAGAATCCTGGCCCTTCGACGTTCCACTACCTTTGGAAGACAGAAGAATCTCCCTTGGAGTCAAGGAGTGACTCCCCTGCTTGGCAGGCACCAAAAACGACAACGACGGTCGCAAACTACGCCGCTCCCGCCGGAGTCCGAAGTCCCTGCAGCCCAAGAAGTGGATTTCCTGACCTCTCCCAGGCCATCGTGAGTCCCCAGCGAAGCTGAGGCAAGTGGACCCCACGAGTAACGAGGAACCGCGACCCCTGGGTACCGTGCACTATTGTCGAGTGCAACCCCTTCACAACGTTCTACGAACTTGTGCTTTGGACCACTTGTGGTCCCGACCTCCAGCAAAAATCCCTTCGAAGATCAGAGGCCTACACCGTCTCGAGTGACCGTGGGCCCCTGTTGAGTGATTCCGCCCGAGGTGTCTTTGCGATCCCTTGCCCGCCGGCTTGTGGGTCCCCAGAAGACTTCTTAAAGAAACCAAAGGGCTCCCCTGGTTGCTCCAGGCCTGCCCTGACTTACCCTCGCTGGGTGAGTCCCTCAAACCTTGCTGGTCTGCGCCATCGACTTTTCTTCATCTCCCCAAGACTTGCTGCTGCCAAGGCTTGTTGGCTCCAATCGAGTTGCCGACACAGCAGTCAGCTGCAGACGTCGAGGGACCCACCGAATCCAGCTCCTGGTCATCGTCGACACCTCCTGGACCACGTGGCTGAAGAGTCAAGGCACCCGCAACCGACCTGAATCAACCGACGACGGTGGGCATCCATCTTCCTTGCCCCGGGTCACTGCCAAGTGACTTTGAACACTGTCCCCTCTGCTTTCAGGTCATCCTTCTTCAGAATCCAGGCTTGGATTCCACCGGACACTTCTTCAGCTCCCGCAAGCAGCAAGTCTTCTTTGTTCGCCATTGAAAACGACGCCGCGACCCGACACCAAAGGACACCTGTGCACCCGGCTTCCCTGGGTGAGGTAACTCCAGCACTACGGTGCTCCTGTGGGTGTGGGCCCTAGAACTACTTACCCTGTAAGTGACTTGCTTGTAGGTTCTCCCGAAGTATCCTAAAACTCTTTATTTCCAACCGCGACTTGCCCCATTGAAGTTAACGGCGATTCGCGCCTGTGTATCCACACTGCACGCGTCCCCCGTGGGTCCTTTACTTACCTGCCTTGGGTGGTTTTGTGAGGCCCCAGCACTTCTGAAGGCCCTAGGCCTTGTCTCCCTGCAAGTCGTTGTTTCTAAGTCTCTTACTTAGTATATGGTCTGGTACGCCCCTAGGGCCCCAGCCATATTTTGTGCTTAACTTATTGTGAAACGTTGATTTGTGCATATGTTTGTCTTCTAATCTCATAAAGAGATTAGTAGAGAGTTATTTAGAAATAAATACATATATATTTGATATATATACCTGTGTGGTGTCTTTTCATTTGGTGATTCAAGAGATTATATGGTAAAACAAGCTGCTTTACATTCCTCCGAGACTTAGCCTGAAGGCTGCTCTCCACAGCTACCACTAGGATAGCTTTCTTTAAAAGGTTGTCTTAAACCTATCTACCATAAGAGTCGATTTGCCCTGGTGCAAGGTGTCCACTTTAATTAGTGAACAGCATATACCAGGCCAACTTCTCACATTGGTGGGCAGCGTGTGGGATTCCAGCTTGCCATTGTTTTACTAGAAAATCTCTATTTGAATTACTAACTGAAAACCATTATAGGTACTCAAGGTACATATAAAGTCAAGCTTAGTATCAATAAGTTCTACTGAACTTAGAGCTGTGTGCCAAGGGATAGCACACCCTTTCCACAGCTCAAGCTAGGATCAGTAGGCCACAAACTAGTGTAGGTAGTACAACACTGCACAACACTAGAATGTCCTTAAAGGGTGGACCCAGTGGATCCACTCAGCCTCAGTACAAGGACATGGCTTTCTCTGACTTGAGAGCCATGTGTGTTGACAGACACCTGAGACTAGGACAGAGTCCCTCAACACTCCACCTGATAGATCTGCTGACAGCAGATGACCTTAGATTGGCTCTAGGAGCTAAAGGGTTTGAATCAGTGGGTGGGTCAGTCATAGTATCTGGGTCAGATGATGAAAATCAGAATGACCAAGACTCTGTGATTGAAGGGCCAGGCTCCAAGGGGCCTGAAAAGGACAGAGGAATTCTCCCTAAGAGAACTGACAGAGAGGAGGAGAGGCACAGATCCCCTTCCAGGGAATCTGACCACTCTTATCACTCTGGCAGAGAATTTGTCCAGCAGAGGAGCTCATACTTTTCCTTAAGAGAGACCTCCTCTGAGAGAAGGTACAAACTGCTCCAGTATGAGGAAGCCAGAGTGGCCCTCAGAACCAAGCAGTTGGCACTGGATAGGGAAGCCCTGGAGATCCAGAGAGCTTCTAGAAAAGAGGGGTTAGAACCCCCTGGTGGCAGCAACAGTGTCCCTAGAGGCAGAGAATATATTCCTGACCATAGGAACCTGAGCAAGGTTGTTCCTCCCTACCAGAGTGGGGATGATATCCACAAGTGGATAACTGCTATGGAGAGGGCCTGTAGAGTACAGCAGGTCCCCCAAAAGCAGTGGGCAGCAATCTTGTGGCTCTCCTTTTCAGATAAAGGTAGAGACAAGCACCTCACTGTTAGAGAGGAGGATGCTGATGATTATGAGGTCCTGAAGAGTGCACTGATAGATGGGTTTGGCTTAACCACTGAGCAGTACAGGTTAAAGTTCAGAGATACCCAGAAGGCACAGACTCAGGACTGGACTGACTTTGTTGATTGTGCAACCAAGGCTCTAGAGGGTTGGCTGGTTGGCAGTAGGGTTACTGATTTCAAGGGATTGTATAATCTGATGATGAGAGAACAGATCCTAAATAATTGCCAGAACCAGTTGTTGCATCAGTACCTGGTGGACTCTGATCTGACCTCTCCCCAAGAATTGGGAAAGAAGGCAGACAAATGGGTCAGAACCAGGGTGAGGCAGAAAACCCAGAACCAAGGGGGTGACACTAAGAAGCAAGATCCTAAAGGCTCTGAGAAAGGTGGGGATAAGTCAAAAGACCAGAAGTCTTCACAAGGGCCCCAAAAATCTGCATCTGGTGGGGAGTCACAGTCCAACAAGGGAAAAGGCCAAAAGAAGCCCTGGTGCAAATTCTGTAAACAGAAAGGGCACTGGACTTCTGATTGTACCAAGTCCAAAGACCAAACCACCACCACTCCTGCCCCTAAGGCAACTGTGCCCCCTAGCTCAGCTACTGGTGGAGGTGGTACTCAGAATAAGGGTGTAGTAGGGTTGACCCTGGGTTCTGAAGTGGATTCTGACCTAGTCAGAGTGACCACTCAGGCAATGCTGATTTGTGAGGGAAACATTGATATGTCCTTCCTAGTAAGCCCCAGTAATCTGGGCAAGTACAAACAGCAGCCTTTGATAAATGGCAAACAGGCTTTGGCATTTAGGGACACAGGTGCTAGTGTCACCATGGTGGCAGAGGACCTAGTGGACCCTGGACAGATCATCCTGGGTGAAATGTACCAGGTGACCAATGCAAGCAATGTCCAGACCAACCATAGTCTGGCAGTTGTGAATTTCTCCTGGGGAGGGGTAACTGGCCTCAAGAAGGTTGTAGTCAGTGCAGACCTCCCTGTAGAATGTCTATTGGGCAATGATCTAGAGACTTCAGCCTGGTCTGAAGTAGAGTTATGGACTCATGCTGAGATGTTGGGCATCCCTGCAGAGGTATTTGCTGTGACCAGGTCACAAGCAAGAATGCATGACACCGAACCAGCTCTGGATCCTGGAACAATGGACCAGATGCTTCCCAAGAGGAGGAGCAGTAGGGTTAAGGCAGTGCCTTCCCCCTGTCTCAGATCAAGGATTCACTTCCAGAGGGAGGTGAAGCAGAACCTGAAGAAGGAACTGCCCCAGAGGGACTTGAACCTGACCAGGTTGAGTTCTTGGGGGCAGGGGGCCCTTCCAGGGAAGATCTGAGCAAGGAGCAACAGTGCTGCCCCTCTCTTGAACCCCTCAGACAGCAGGCTGCTGCTGAGGCTGCTGGGAGTGCTAGTGGGTCCCATAAAGTTTATTGGGATGAGGGACTCCTATATTCTGAGGGTAGAGACCCAGCCCCTGGAGCCACCAGGAGGTTGGTAATACCTCAGAAGTTTAGGGGTTCCTCTTGACCTTAGCACATGATATCCCTTTGGCAGGACACTTGGGCCAAAACAAGACCTGGGACAGGCTTGTTCCACATTTTCATTGGCCACATATGTCAGAGGACACAAAGGAGTTTTGTCGCTCCTGTGTCACTTGCCAAGCCAGTGGTAAGGCAGGTGGCACAACAAAGGCCCCCTGATACCACTACCTGTGGTGGGGGTACCCTTTGAAAGGGTAGGGATTGACATTGTTGGTCCCCTTGACCCTCAGACTGCTTCTGGGCACAGATTTATCCTGGTGGTAGTGGATCATGCCACCAGGTACCCAGAGGCAATTCCCCTGAGGACCACCACAGCACCTGTGGTGGCAAGAGCCGTCATTGGAGTTTTCTCCAGAGTGGGTTTCCCAAAGGAGGTCATTTCTGACAGAGGTACCAACTTCATGTCAGGATATCTGAAAGCAATGTGGAAGGAGTGTGGTGTAACTTATAAGTTCACCACCCCTATCACCCACAATGCAATGGTTTAGTTGAACGCTTCAACAAGACCTTGAAAGGAATGATTAAGGGACTCCCAGAGAAGCTTAGGCGGAAATGGGACCTTCTTCTTCCTTGCCTTTTGTTTGCATACAGAGAGGTTCCACAGAAGGGGGATGGCTACAGCCCATTTGAGCTTCTGTTTGGGCATCCTGTGAGAGGTCCACTATGTTTGGTAAAAGAGGGCTGGGAGTTACCTCTCAAGCCCCCCAAACAAGATGTGATGGACTATGTACTTGGTCTCCGCTCCCGGATGGCAGAGTACATGAAAAAGGCAACCAAAAACCTGGAGGCCAGCCAAGAATTGCAAAAAGCTTGGCATGACCAAAGGCTGTGCTGACTGTATACCAGCCAGGACAGAAAGTGTGGGTGTTGGAGCCTGTGGCCCCAGCAGCCCTCCAGGACAAATGGAGTGGCCCCCATACAATAGTTGAACAGAAGGGAGAAGTCACCTATCTGGTGAATCTTGGAACTCCCAGGAGCCCCCTAAGGGTGCTTCATGTCAACAGATTAAAGCCATATGTTGACAGGGCTGACATGGGCTTGCTCATGGCAACTGATGAGGACCAGGAGGAGGAGAGTGACCCTCTCCCTGACCTGCTCTCTCAGAACCCTGATGATGGGTCAGTAGATGGTGTTGCTTTGGCAAGCAGCCTCACTGACCATCAGCAAACTGAGTGCAGACAAGTTCTGCAACAGTTTAGACATATGTTTAGCCTGACCCCTAGTCAGACTACCTGGTGCACCCATGAGGTGGACACTGGGGACAGTCTGCCTGTCAAGAATAAAATCTACAGGCAACCTGACCATGTCAGGGACTGTATCAGGACTGAAGTCCAGAAAATGTTGGAGTTAGGCGTGATTGAGCCTTCAGATAGCCCTTGGGCTAGCCCAGTAGTCCTGGTACCCAAGCCTCATACCCAGGGTGGTAAGAAAGAAATGAGGTTTTGTGTAGACTACAGAGGCCTCAATGCAGTCACTAGGACTGATGCCTATCCCATACCAAGGGCAGATGAGCTGATTGATACTTTGGCCTCAGCCAAGTATCTAAGCACATTTGACCTAACAGCTGGCTACTGGCAAATCAGATTAGCTGATGAGGCAAAAGCCAAAACAGCATTTTCGACCCCTGGTGGGCACTACCACTTTGTGGTGATGCCCTTTGGATTGAAAAATGCACCTGCCACTTTTCAGAGGTTGGTGAATAAAGTTCTGGCAGGGATGGAAACTTATTGCTCAGCTTATCTAGATGATATTGCTGTCTTTAGTTCCTCCTGGCAGGATCACCTGGTCCACCTCAGAAATGTTTTGGAGGCCCTGCAGAAAGCAGGCCTCACTATCAAGGCCACCAAGTGCCAGATAGGGCAGAGTCAGGTTGTGTACCTGGGCCACCTTGTAGGTGGAGGCCAGGTTCAGCCTTTGCAGAGCAAAATCCAAACCATACTGGAATGGGTTGCTCCAACCACCCAGACACAGGTGAGAGCCTTCTTAGGCCTGACTGGGTACTATAGGAGGTTTGTCAAGGGATATGGATCTATAGTGACCCCCTTGAATGATCTTACCTCTAAGAAAATGCCAAAAAAGGTTCAGTGGACAGCTAGCTGTCAAAAGGCATTTGAAGACCTAAAGCAGGCCATGTGCACTGCCCCCATCTTACAGAGTCCAGACTACACCAAAAAGTTCATTGTCCAAACAGATGCTTCTGAGCTGGGTGTGGGAGCTGTACTGTCTCAACTGAATGATGAAGGTCAAGACCAGCCAGTAGCTTTTATTAGCAGAAGGCTGACCCCTAGAGAGAAACGTTGGTCAGCTATAGAGAGGAGGCCTTTGCTGTGGTTTGGGCCCTGAAGAAGCTGAGGCCATACTTGTTTGGCATTCACTTCATAGTTCAGACTGACCACAAGCCCCTCCTATGGCTAAAGCAGATGAAAGGTGAAAACCCAAAACTTTTGAGGTGGTCCATTTCCCTACAGGGGATGGACTATACAGTGGAACATAGGCCTGGGACCCAACATGCCAATGCAGATGGACTCTCAAGGTATTTCCACTTTGAATACGAAGACTCAACTGGTCAAGGTTAGTTTAGTGTCCCTACGTTTGGGGGGGTTGTGTAGGAGAGTAGGATCTGCCTCTTATGTTGCCCCCACTTTTTTCTGATGTTAGCACTGGTTTCTGGCTATAGTCTGGCTGGGTCCCTGCCAATCAGGGCCCCAGCCTCTCTGTTCTCTCTAAACGACATGGAGTGCACTCTAGGTGCACTAGTGATTGGATACTGTGGTGCCTTATGAGTCCCTAGTATATGGTACCTTAGGTGCCAAGGGCATAGGTACTTCACAGGCCTCCCAGGGGCTGCAGCATGTGTTATGCCACCCCTGGGAAGCAGTCTAAATCTGACACCACAGGCCTGCTACTGCAGCCTGGGTGAGGTGGTGCTAGCACCCCTCACTGAGATATAGGTTTCCTATATCTCTCCTGCACACACATATAAACCTATCAGTCCCCCCTAAGGCAGGCCCTATCAATCCTGAGGGCAGGGTGCTTGGCTTCTATGTGAGGGGGTGCCTCTGCCTGAGCAGGGCCCCTCTGCAGCACTCAGAGTCTATTCTCTGGTGCTGTTTGTGGATGCGGTTAAACCATATACTATTTAAGTGCATTATATCCTCGCGGTAAATGCTAACTTTGGAATGGCTGCATCAAAACATGTCGTGTTTGGTGTCAAACATCTTGGAATACTACCCCCCGCCAATCTTGGCGGCGGGGGTAGCATTCCACCCTTCTAGAGGGATAAGACATGTACCTGCTGTGGAAACGCGGTAGAATCCTAAAGAGCCCTGGCATCACAAAATGGATGCCACCAGTCACAGACACTGGGCTGCCCTCCTGCTGATGACCGAAACTCACAGTGGAGGAAGCCCAACAATAGGCATCCTGTCACAGGGAGGTGTAACCACCTTCCAGACAGGGTTTAGTGTATTGGGGCTGGGTGGGTGCACTCTTAGAGTGCTTTGAAGTCCTGCACTGGGGGAGCAGAAGGCTCCTCTGTGCATATGCCAGTTCAAACTAGCTCAGGGGCTACCTGCCCCTGCTCTGGCGCGAAACTGGACAAAGGGAAGTGGGTGTAGCCACCCCTCCCTTGACCCTCCCATAGGTGGGGTCATAGAGCTAGTCCATCCCCTCTTTTTAGTATAAGAGGGGGAACCTTGCCATTGCAAAGCAGATAACCCCTGGACGACGCTCTACAGAAGAATCCTGGCCCTTCGACGTTCCACTACCTTTGGAAGACAGAAGAATCTCCCTTGGAGTCAAGGAGTGACTCCCCTGCTTGGCAGGCACCAAAAACGACAACGACGGTCGCAAACTATGCCGCTCCCGCCGGAGTCCGAAGTCCCTGCAGCCCAAGAAGTGAATTTCCTGACCTCTCCCAGGCCATCGTGAGTCCCCAGCGAAGCTGAGGCAAGTGGACCCCACGAGTAACGAGGAACCGCGACCCCTGGGTACCGTGCACTATTGTCGAGTGCAACCCCTTCACAACGTTCTATGAACTTGTGCTTTGGACCACGTGTGGTCCCGACCTCCAGCAGGAATCCCTTCGAAGATCAGAGGCCTACACCGTTCCGAGTGACCGTGGGCCCCTGTTGAGTGATTCCGCCCGAGGTGTCTTCGCGATCCCTTGCCCGCCGGCTTGTGGGTCCCCAGAAGACTTCTTAAAGAAACCAAAGGGCTCCCTGGTTGCTCCAGGCCTGCCCTGACTTACCCTCGCTGGGTGAGTCCCTCAGACCTTGCTGGTCTGCGCCATCGACTTTTCTTCATCTCCCCAAGACTTGCTGCTGCCAAGGCTTGTTGGCTCCAATCGAGTTGCCGACACCGCAGTCAGCTGCAGACGTCGAGGGACCCACCGAATCCAGCTCCTGGTCGTCGTCGACACCTCCTGGACCACGTGGCTGAAGAGTCAAGGCACCCGCAACCGACCTGAATCAAACGACGACGGTGGGCATCCATCTTCCTTGCCCCGGGTCACTGCCAAGTGACTTTGAACACTGTCCCCTCTGCTTTCAGGTCATCCTTCTTCAGAATCCAGGCTTGGATTCCACCGGACACTTCTTCAGCTCCCGCAAGCAGCAAGTCTTCTTTGTTCGCCATTGAAAACGACGCCGCGACCCGACACCAAAGGACACCTGTGCACCCGGCTTCCCTGGGTGAGGTAACTCCAGCACTACGGTGCTCCTGTGGGTGTGGGCCCTAGAACTACTTACCCTGTAAGTGACTTGCTTGTAGGTTCTCCCGAAGTATCCTAAAACTCTTTATTTCCAACCGCGACTTGCCCCATTGAAGTTAACGGCGATTCGCGCCTGTGTATCCACACTGCACGCGTCCCCCGTGGGTCCTTTACTTACCTGCCTTGGGTGGTTTTGTGAGGCCCCAGCACTTCTGAAGGCCCTAGGCCTTGTCTCCCTGCAAGTCGTTGTTTCTAAGTCTCTTACTTAGTATATGGTCTGGTACGCCCCTAGGGCCCCAGCCATATTTTGTGCTTAACTTATTGTGAAACGTTGATTTGTGCATATGTTTGTCTTCTAATCTCATAAAGAGATTAGTAGAGAGTTATTTAGAAATAAATACATATATATTTGATATATATACCTGTGTGGTGTCTTTTCATTTGGTGATTCAAGAGATTATATGGTAAAACAAGCTGCTTTACATTCCTCCGAGACTTAGCCTGAAGGCTGCTCTCCACAGCTACCACTAGGATAGCTTTCTTTAAAAGGTTGTCTTAAACCTATCTACCATAAGAGTCGATTTGCCCTGGTGCAAGGTGTCCACTTTAATTAGTGAACAGCATATACCAGGCCAACTTCTCACAGATAGCTTTCAATAAAAGTTGTCTTTAACCTAATCATCAATAAGGGTCGTTTGGACTGGTGCAAGGTGCCCACTTTAATTAGTGGACAGCATATACCAGGCCAACTTCTCACAAATGGTTCCTCTCTTGTATTGGTAGGCCTAGTGCTGGCGACAGTAAGATGCCCAAAATGCAACATCGAAGCATATTTTTCCACTGAAAACTGACCCTTTTTTTGCAAGGTGCCTAGCTGTGTGTTTTGGGCCCTAGCTCAGCCAGCATTTGGGAAACCTAGCAATCCTATACATTTGTTTAAACTAGACACCTAGAGGAATCCAGTATGGACCGACTTGAATCCATTGCAAACCTCAAAAATTGTCTAAAAAAACACACTTTCTTCACATTTCTGTGATGGAAAGTTCAAAAATCTGTGGCGAGCCACAAATTTCCCCCCACTCAGCATTTCCCCAAGTCTCTCAAAAAAATGGTACCCCACTTGTGTAGGTAGGCATTGTGCCCGCGACAGGAAACGACCCAAAGCGCAACGAGGACACATCCATTTTTTTCAATGAAAACTGACCCTTTCTTTGCAATGTGCCTAGCTGTGGATTTTGGGCCCTAGCTGAGCCAACATCTAGGGTAACCTAGCAAACCTGTATATTTTTGAAAATTAGACACACATGGAAATCCAGGATGGGGTGACTCTCACCAAGTTCTGTTACCCAGAATCCCTTGCAAACCTCAAAATTTGTCTAAAAAACACATTTTTTTAACATTTCTGTGATAGAAAGTTCTGGAATCTTAGTGGAGCCACAAAATTCATTCCACCCAGCATTCCTCCAAGATTCCCAATAACAATGGTACCTCACTTGTGTGAGTAGGCCTAGTGCCCGTGACAGGAAACGGCCCAAAACGCAATGTGGACACATCACATTTTTCTAATGAAAATGGACTCTTTTTTGAAAGCACCTAGGTGTGGATTTTGGGCCCTAGTTCAGTTGTCATCTAGGGAACCCTATCAAACGTGTACATTTTTGAAAATTAGACGCAAATGGGATTCCAGGATGGGGTGACTTGTGTGGCTCTCACAAAGTTCTGTTACCCAGAATCCCTTCCAAACCTCAAAAATTGTCTGACAAAAAAACACATTTTCTTCATATTTCTGTGATGGAAAGTTCTAAAATATGAGGAGGGCCATAACCTTCATTCCACCCAGCATTTGCGCAGGTCTCCCGATTACAATGACACCTCACTTGTTTGGGTAGGCCTAGTGCCCTCCACAGGAAATGGCACGGAACACAACGTGGACACATCACATTTTTGCACTGAAATCTGACCCTTTTTTTTGCAATGTGCCTAGCTTTGGAATTTGGGCCGTAGCTCAGCCAGAATCTATGGAAACCTAGCAAACCTACATATTTTTGAAGGCTAGATACCTAAGGGAATCCAGGATGCATTGATTTGCATGAGTCTCTACTCGCTTTTTACCCAGAATCCCTTGCAAGCCTCAAAATTTGTTTAAAAAAGCACAATTTCCTCACATTTCTGTGAAGGAAAGTTCTGTAACCTGTGGGGAGCCTCAAACTTCCACCCACCAGCATTTCCTCAAGTCTTTCAATAAAAATGGTACCTCACGCCTAGTGTCCTCGTTAGCTAACGGCTCAAACCGCAATGTGGACACATCACCTTTTTGCAATGAAAACTGACCCTTTTTTTGCAATGTGCCTACCTGTGGATTTTAGGGCCTAGCTCAGCTGGAATCTGGGGAAACCTAGCTAGCCTGTACAATTTTAAAACTAGGCACACAGGGGAATCCAGGGTGGGATGACTTGTGTGGCCCTCACCAGATCCTGTTGCAAACCTCAAAAATTGTTTAAGAAATACATATTTTCTTCACATTTCTGTGATGGAAAATTTAGGAATCTGTGGAGAGCCACAAATTGCCACCCATCCAGCATTCCCCCAAGTCTCTGAATGAAAATGGTTCCTCTCTTGTATTGGTAGGCCTAGTGCCGGCGACAATAAGTTGCCCAAAATGCAACATTGACGCATATTTTTCCACTGAAAACGGACCCTTTTTTTGCAAGGTGCCTAGCTGTGTATTTTGGGCCCTAGCTCAGCCAGCATTTGGGAAACCTAGCAAACCTATACATTTTTTTAAACTAGACACCTAGAGGAATCCAGTATGGACTAACTGAATCCATTGCAAACCTCAAAAATTGTCTAAAAAAACACATGTTCTTCACATTTCTGTGATGGAAAGTTCAAAAATCTGTGGCGAGCCACAAATTTCCCCCACTCAGCATTTCCCCAAGTCTCTGAAAAAAAATGGTACCCCACTTGTGTGGGTAGGCATTGTGCCCGCGACAGGAAACGGCCCAAAGCGCAACGAGGACACATCCATTTTTTTCAATGAAAACTGACCCTTTCTTGCCAGGTAGGTTGCTCCCCCGCCACACAGCTCCGCCTGTGTTGTCCTGCCCGCTGCTGCTGCTGGTAAGCTCGCCCCTCTGTTTTGTTGCCTCGGTGCCCGTTTGCCTTCTGTTTCCCCTCGCTGCCCCCTTTTCTGTGCCCATTTTTGCTTTCTGTTTCCCCTCGTTGCCCCCATTTTCTGTGCCCATTTTTGCTTTCTGTTTCCCCTCGTTGCCCCCATTTTCTGTGTCCAATTTTGCTTTCTGTTTCCCCTCGTTGCCCCCATTTTCTGTTCCCATTTTTGCTTTTTGTTTCCCCTCGTTGCCCCCATTTTCTGTGTCCAACTTTGCCTTCTGTTCCCCCTCGCTGCCCCCTTTTTCTGTGTCCAACTTTGCCTTCTGTTTCCCCTCGCTGCCCCCATTTTCTGTGCCCAACTTTGCCTTCTGTTCCCCCTCGTTGCCCCCTTTTTCTGTGTCCAATTTTGCTTTCTGTTTCCCCTCGTTGCCCCCATTTTCTGTGTCCAACTTTGCCTTCTGTTCCCCCTCGTTGCCCCCTTTTTCTGTGTCCAATTTTGCTTTCTGTTGCCCCTCGTTGCCCCCATTTTCTGTGTCCAACTTTGCCTTCTGTTCCCCCTCGCTGCCCCCTTTTTCTGTGTCCAATTTTGCTTTCTGTTCCCCCTCGCTGCCCCCTTTTTCTGTGTCCAATTTTGCTTTCTGTTTCCCTCGTTGCCCCCTTTTTCTGTGCCCATTTTTGCTTTCTGTTTCCCCTCGTTACCCCCATTTTCTGTGCCCATTTTTGCTTTCTGTTTCCCCTCGTTGCCCCCATTTTCTGTGTCCAATTTTGCTTTCTGTTTCCCCTCGTTGACCCCATTTTCTGTGCCCATTTTTGCTTTCTGTTTCCCCTCGTTGCCCCCATTTTCTGTGTCCAATTTTGCTTTCTGTTCCCCCTCGCTGCCCCCTTTTTCTGTGTCCAATTTTGCTTTCTGTTTCCCCTCGTTGCCCCCTTTTTCTGTGCCCATTTTTGCTTTCTGTTTCCCCTCGTTGCCCCCATTTTCTGTGCCCATTTTTGCTTTCTGTTTCCCCTCGTTGCCCCCATTTTCTGTGTCCAATTTTGCTTTCTGTTTCCCCTCGTTGCCCCCATTTTCTGTGCCCATTTTTGCTTTTTGTTTCCCCTCGTTGCCCCCATTTTCTGTGCCCAACTTTGCCTTCTGTACCCCTCGTTGCCTCTCTCCACTCCCGCCGCTGCGTCCCCTGCGGCCCCGCCCCCCTGACTGCCCATTCGCTGCCCCTGCCTCCCGCCTCCCTGCTGCTCCTCCCTACCACCTCCCCATATATGGCGGCCGCTGCACGGTGAGGAGAGCGACCCTTGACCTTGCCAGGTAGGTCGCTCCCCCGCCACACAGCTCCGCCTGTGTTGTCCTGCCCGCTGCTGCTGCTGGTAAGCTCGCCCCTCTGTTTTGTTGCCTCGGTGCCCGTTTGCCTTCTGTTTCCCCTCGCTGCCCCCTTTTTCTGTGCCCATTTTTGCTTTCTGTTTCCCCTCGTTGCCCCCATTTTCTGTGCCCATTTTTGCTTTCTGTTTCCCCTCGTTGCCCCCATTTTCTGTGTCCAATTTTGCTTTCTGTTTCCCCTCGTTGCCCCCATTTTCTGTGCCCATTTTTGCTTTCTGTTTCCCCTCGTTGCCCCCATTTTCTGTGTCCAACTTTGCCTTCTGTTCCCCCTCGCTGCCCCCGGTTTGTGTGTCCAACTTTGCCTTCTGTTCCCCCTCGCTGCCCCCTTTTTCTGTGTCCAATTTTGCTTTCTGTTCCCCCTCGCTGCCCCCTTTTTCTGTGTCCAATTTTGCTTTCTGTTTCCCCTCGTTGCCCCCTTTTTCTGTGCCCATTTTTGCTTTCTGTTTCCCCTCGTTGCCCCCATTTTCTGTGCCCATTTTTGCTTTCTGTTTCCCCTCGTTGCCCCCATTTGCTGTGTCCAATTTTGCTTTCTGTTTCCCCTCGTTGCCCCCATTTTCTGTGCCCATTTTTGCTTTCTGTTTCCCCTCGTTGCCCCCATTTTCTGTGCCCAACTTTGCCTTCTGTACCCCTCGTTGCCTCTCTCCACTCCCGCCGCTGTGTCCCCTGCGGCCCCGCCCCCCTGACTGCCCATTCGCTGCCCCTGCCTCCCGCCTCCCAGCTGCTCCTCCCTCCCACCTCCCCATATATGGCGGCCGCTGCGCGGTGAGGAGAGCGACCCTTGACCTTGCCAGGTAGGTCGCTCCCCCGCCACACAGCTCCACCTGTGTTGTCCTGCCCGCTGCTGCTGCTGGTAAGCTCGCCCCTCTGTTTTGTTGCCTCGGTGCCCGTTTGCCTTCTGTTTCCCCTCGCTGCCCCCTTTTTCTGTGCCCATTTTTGCTTTCTGTTTCCCCTCGTTGCCCCCATTTTCTGTGCCCATTTTTGCTTTCTGTTTCCCCTCGTTGCCCCCATTTTCTGTGTCCAATTTTGCTTTCTGTTTCCCCTCGTTGCCCCCATTTTCTGTGCCCATTTTTGCTTTCTGTTTCCCCTCGTTGCCCCCATTTTCTGTGTCCAACTTTGCCTTCTGTTCCCCCTCGCTGCCCCCTTTTTCTGTGTCCAACTTTGCCTTCTGTTTCCCCTCGCTGCCCCCATTTTCTGTGCCCAACTTTGCCTTCTGTTCCCCCTCGCTGCCCCCTTTTTCTGTGTCCAATTTTGCTTTCTGTTCCCCCTCGCTGCCCCCTTTTTCTGTGTCCAATTTTGCTTTCTGTTTCCCCTCGTTGCCCCCTTTTTCTGTGCCCATTTTTGTTTTCTGTTTCCCCTCGTTGCCCCCATTTTCTGTGCCCATTTTTGCTTTCTGTTTCCCCTCGTTGCCCCCATTTTCTGTGTCCAATTTTGCTTTCTGTTTCCCCTCGTTTCCCCCATTTTCTGTGCCCATTTTTGCTTTCTGTTTCCCCTCGTTGCCCCCATTTTCTGTGTCCAATTTTGCTTTCTGTTTCCCCTCGTTGCCCCCATTTTCTGTGCCCATTTTTGCTTTCTGTTTCCCCTCGTTGCCCCCATTTTCTGTGCCCAACTTTGCCTTCTGTACCCCTTGTTGCCTCTCTCCACTCCCGCCGCTGCGTCCCCTGCGGCCCCGCCCCCCTGACTGCCCATTCGCTGCCCCTGCCTCCCGCCTCCCAGCTGCTCCTCCCTCCCACCTCCCCATATATGGCGGCCACTGCGCGGCCGCGCCGCTGGCGCGCCGAAGGCGCACCTAAGGCAAGCCCGTCTGCGCCCGTCCGCGCCTGGACCGCGCCCAGTGCCAGAACCCCTGGGCTGTGCGCCCCCCGCTCCAGCCTCGAGGACCGACGCCGATACGATGCCACCACACTCCACGCTCTCAACCCCGGACGGACACACAACTGCTTCAAGGCCGCCCCGAAACGCACCCATGGTCCCTTCACCTGCCGGAACTGCAGCTACACCAGCCTCAGAGCCACCGAAGCGCCCGCCAAGAAGTACCTCAACCACCTCCGATGCATCCTACTGAACACCCGCTCCGCACGCAAACACGCCGTCGAGCTCTGGGACCTGCTCGACACATCATCACCAGACGTCGCCTTCCTGACAGAGACCTGGATGAACGACTCCTCCGCACCCGACATCGCCATAGCCATCCCAGACAGCTATAAGATCACCCGTAGAGACCGCATCAACGCAGTAGGAGGAGGAATCGCCATCGTCCACAAGAACACCATCAGGGTCTCGACCAGCACCGATGACACTCTCAGCACCGCCGAACACATGCACTTCCAGATCCACACGGACCCCAACACCACCCTTAGAGGCACCCTTGTCTACAGACCCCCTGGGCCCCGACCCCAGTTCAGCGACTCCATCACCGACTTCATCAGCACGCACGCCCTGACCTCTACCGACTACATCCTCCTTGGAGACCTGAACTTTCACCTGGAGAACAACAACAACAGCAACTCCACCACCCTGATCGACAACCTCGCCAACCTCGGACTGAGACAGCTTGTCACAACACCGACCCATTCCGCCAGCCACACGCTCGACCCCATCTTCTCCTCAAGCTCCCACGTCTCCTTCAGCCACACCACGGAACTCCTCTGGACCGACCACCGCTGCATCCACTTCACCTTCCAGAAACCCACCACACACCACCGCACCCAACAGATCCCACGCCGCTGCTGGAGCAAAGTCACCGAAGACCAACTACGGGCAAACCTCGCTCTCAGCCCTCCCTCCGACCCATCCAACACCGACGACGCTGCCTGCAACCTCAGACGATGGATAGACGACTGTGCCAACACCCTCGCCCCGCTGAAAAAACCCACCTACAGTGACACCACCAAAAGAGCCAGCTGGTTCACCCCGGAACTCCTAGCTTCCAAGCGTACCTGCCGGAAACTAGAGAAGAAATGGCACAGTGATAAGACACCGGACAGCCACGCAGCCCACAAAGACGCCATCCGTAACCACCACCACCTCATCAGGTCCGCCAAGAGAATCTCCTTCAAAGACCGCCTCGACAACAACGCACACAACAGCATGGAGCTCTTCAACATCGTGAAGGAACTCTCCAACCCCTGCTACAACACCAATGACATCCCGCCGTCGCAAGCCCTGTGCGATTCCCTCGCCACCTTCTTCCACCGCAAGATCGCCGACATCCACGACAGCTTCAACACCCAGACAGCCCCAACTAAGATCGATGCACCAGACCCGCCGCTCACCATCGACCACGACCCCCTGCCAGCCTGGGCCAGCGTGAACATCGATGACACCATCAAGACCATGAGCACAATACACTCCGGCTCCCCGTCAGACCCTTTCCCGCACCACATCTTCAACAAAGCCAGCAGCTCCATCGCACCCCACCTGTGCAACGTTATCAATCTCTCCTTCGAGACCGCGACCTTCCCAGAGAGCTGGAAACACGCAGAGATCAACGCCCTACTCAAAAAACCCAAGGCGGACCCGAGAGACCTCAAGAACTTCCGGCCCATCTCCCTGCTTCCGTTCCCAGCCAAGGTCATCGAGAAGATCGTCAACAAACAGCTAACCCGATACCTCGAAGAAAACAGCATCCTGGACCCATCCCAATAAGGGTTCCGCAGCAACCACAGCACTGAGACTGCCCTCATCGCCGCCACCGATGACATCAGGACCCTGCTGGACAACGGTGAGACCGCAGCCCTCATCCTGCTGGACCTCTCCGCCGCCTTCGACACTGTCTGCCACCGCACTCTACGCGCACGCCTCCACGACGCTGGGATCCTAGACAAGGCCCTGGAATGGGCCACCTCCTTCCTCGCCGGCAGAACCCAGAGAGTCCGCCTCCCACCATTCCGATCCGAAGCCTCCGAGATCATCTGCGGCGTACCCCAGGGATCATCCCTCAGCCCAACACTGTTCAACATCTACATGGCCCCGCTCGCATGCATCGCCAGACAGCACGACCTCAACATAATCTCCTATGCCGACGACACTCAACTGATCCTCTCCCTCACCAAGGACCCCCTCGCCGCCAAATCCAACCTCCATGAAGGAATGAAGGCCGTCGCCGATTGGATGAAGATCAGCCGACTAAAGCTGAACATGGACAAGACAGAGGTCCTCATCCTCGGCTCCAACCCCTCAGCCTGGGACGACTCCTGGTGGCCAACGACACTGGGAGCAGCCCCGACACCCACCGACCACGCACGCAACCTGGGAGTCATCCTCGACTCAACGCTCTCCATGGCCAAGCAAGTCAACGCAGTCTCCTCCTCCTGCTTCAACACCCTCCGCATGCTTCGCAAGATCTACAGGTGGATCCCGACAGATACAAGAAGAACAGTCACCCAGGCCCTCGTCAGTAGCAGACTTGACTATGGGAACGCCCTCTACGCGGGAGCCCCGGCCAAGCTCATCAAGCGACTGCAATGCATACAAAACGCCTCCGCACGCCTGATCCTCGACGTACCACGCCACAGCCACATCACCCCCACCTGAGGAACCTGCACTGGCTCCCCGTCGACAGGAGAATCTCCTTCAAACTCCTCATCCACGCACACAAGGCACTCCACAAGACTGGCCCAGCCTACCTCAACAGACGACTCTTCTTCTACGTCCCCAACCGCCAGCTCCGCTCCGCCGACCTCTCCCTCGCCACCGTCCCTCGCATTCGAAGAACAACCACCGGCGGCAGATCCTTCTCCCACCTCACCGCCAAGACCTGGAACACCCTTCCACTAAGCCTACGACAGACCCAAGACCTGCTGACCTTCAGGAGGCTACTCAAGACCTGGTTGTTCGACCAGTAGCAGCACCCCCCCCTTTTTTTCTCCCCAGCGCCTTGAGACCCTCGCGGGTAAGTAGTGCGCTCTACAAATTCTGTGATTGATTGATTGATTGATTGATTTCTTTGCAATGTGCCTAGCTGTGGATTTTGGGCCCTAGCTGAGCCAACATCTAGAGTAACCTAGTAACCCTGGGCGAAGTGCTACGCTACGCTCGCGTAGTTTGCGAAGTTTGCGCTACTTCGCACAACGCGAATTGCACGTAGCACAGTGCAAACACGCGTAGCGTAGCGTAGCGTAGCGTAGCGCCGCGGTCATTTTTGCTTGCTCGCGGTCCTCAACGTCAAGTTGGCGACCTCGAGCAAGCAAAATGACTATCCCGGCGAGACTTTTCCTCGTTCGCGATCAGCAACATCAAGTTGCCGATCGCGAGCGTGGAAAATAAACCTCCCGGCGAGATTCTCAACGCGGGGAGGTCAGGTTTCTCATTGCGAGTGGTCGCGTATGCTCGCGACCGCTCGCGATGAGAAACTACCAGTCCGCGTTGAGAAAGCTGCCGCTCGAGTAAAAAGCTACTCGAGCGGCAGTAAAGACAGCTCGCACTGTGCAAGTTGCCGTTTTCAATGATTGCACAGTGCGGACAAGCATCCGGCACTGTGCAATCATTGCGAACAGTGCACTACGCAGTTCGCGTAGTGCTACGCGAAGATCGCGTAGTGCGAACTGCACTTTGCGTAGCTTCGCGAAGCACTACTTCGCGAACTACGCCCAGCCTTATAACCTAGCAAACCTGTATATTTTTGAAAATTAGACACACATGGAAATCCAGGATGGGGTGACTCTCATCAAGTTCCCAATAACAATGGTACCTCACTTGTGTGAGTAGGCCTAGTGCCGGTGACAGGAAACGGCCCAAAAAATCAATGCAGACACATCACATTTTTCAAATGAAAATGGACCCTTTTTTGAAAGCGCATAGGTGTGGATTTTGGGCCCTAGTTCAGTCGTCATCTAGGGAAACCAATCAAACTTGTACATTTTTTACAATTAGATGCAGATGGGATTCCAGGATGGGGTGACTTGTGTGGCTCTCACAAAGTTCTGTTACCCAGAATCCCTTCTAAACCTCAAAAATTGTCTTACAAAAAAACACATTTTCTTCATATTTCTGTGATGGAAAGTTCTAAAATATGAGGGGGGCCATAAACTTCATTCCACCCAGCATTTGTGCAGGTCTCCCAATTACAATGGCACCTCACTTGTTTGGATAGGTCTAGTGCCCTCGACAGGAAACGGCCCAAAATGCAACGTGGACACATCACATTTTTGCACTGAAATCTGACCCTTTTTTTTGCAATGTGCCTAGCTTTGGAATTTGGGCCGTAGCTCAGCCAGAATCTATGCAAACCTAGCAAACCTGTACATTTATGAAAATTAGATACCTAGGGGAATCCAGGATGGGCTGGCTTACCT
The DNA here is from genome assembly GCA_963921515.1 of Calotriton arnoldi. Lineage (NCBI taxonomy): Eukaryota > Metazoa > Chordata > Amphibia > Caudata > Salamandridae > Calotriton > Calotriton arnoldi. The sequence goes on from CAWUFW010009164.1 coordinate 749,250, forward strand.
GGCTTTCTACACGTTTATTTGCCCAGACTCCCTTGCAAACCTCAACATTTGTTTAAAAAAAACAAGTTTTCCTCACATTTCTGTGATGGAAAGTTCTGTAATCTGTGGGGAGCAACAAACTTCCACCCACCCAGCATTTCCTTAATATGGAGACATCACATTTGTGCACTGAAAACTGACCCTTTTTTTGCCATGTGCCCAGCTGTGGATCTTAGGCCTTAGCTCAGCTGGCATTTAGGGAAACCTAGCAAACCTGTAAATTTTTTAAAACTAGGTACAGGGGAATTCAGCGTGGGATGACTTGTGTGGCTCTCGCCAGGTTCTGTTACCCAAAATCCCTTGCAAACTTCAAAAATTGCCTAACAAATACATATTTTCTTAAACTTTCTGTAATGGATACTTCAGAAATCTTTGGAGAGCCTCACATTCCTACCCTCCCAGCAATCCCCCAAGTCTCTGAATAAAAATGGTACCTCACTTGTGTGGATAGGCCTAGAGCTCTCGACAGTAAATGGCCCAAAATGCGACATGGACACATCACATTTTTCCACTGAAAACGGACCCTTTTTGTGCAATGTGCCTAGCTTTGGATTTTGGGCCCTAGCTCAGCTGGCAGGGAGGGAAACCTAGAAAACCTGTACATGTTTTAAAACTAGACACCTAGGGGTATCCAGGATGGGCTGATTTGCAAGGCTCTTGCCACCTTTTTGCCCAGAATCCCTTACAAACCTCAAAATGTGTATAAAAAAACATTTTACTCACATTTCTGTGATGGAAAGTTCTGGAACCTATGGGGAGCCACACACTTCCTTCCATCCTAGCATTCCCCCAAGTCTCCTTATAAAAATGGTAGCCCACTTCTGTAGGACGGCCTAGTGCCCATGATAGGAAACGGCCCAAAACACAACAAGGACACATCAAATTTTTCAATTAAAAAAGGACCCTTTTTTGCAGTGTTTCTAGCTGTGTATTTTGGGCCCTAACTCAACTCGGCATATAGGGAAACCTAGAAAGCCTATACATTTTATAAAACTAAACACCCAGGGAATCCAGAATGGGGAGACTTGTGTGGCTCTCACCAGGTTCTGTTACCCAGAATCGCTACCAAACCTCAAAATTTGAATAAAAAACACATTTTCCTCATATTTCTATAATTGAAAGTTCTGGAATCTGAGGGGAGCCACACATTTCCTTCCACCCAGCAATCCCCAAAGCCTCCTGGAAAAAATGGTACCTCACTGGTGTGGGTAGGCATAGTGCCCGTGACAGGAAACGGCCCAAAATGCAACATGGACACATCATATTTTTCCACTGAAAACTGACCCGTTTTTTGCAATGTTCCTAGCTGTGGATTATGGGCCCTAGCTCAGCCAGCTTACAGGTAAAACTAGCAAACCTACACAATTTTTAAAGCTAGATGCCTAGGGGAATCTAATTTGGGCTGACTTGCTTGACTGTCTCTAAGTTTTTTACCCAGAATCCCTTGTAAACCTTAAAATGTGTCTAAAAAACACATTTTCCTCACATTTCTGTGATGGAAAGTTCTAGAATCCATGGGAAGCCACAAACTTCCACACACCCAGAAATCCCCCAAGTCACCTAATAAAAACAGTACCTCACTTATGTGGGTAGGCCTAGGGCCCACGACAGAAAATGACCTAAAACACAAAATGAACCCATTACATATTCCCACGGAAAACCAACCCTCTTTTGCAGCGTGCCGAGTTGTGGATTTTGTGCCCTAACTCAGCCGCCATCTATGGAAACCTAGCAAACCTATACATTTTTAAAAACAAGACATCTAGGGGAATCCATGATGAACTGACTTTTGTGGCTCTGTCCACGTTTTTTGCACCCAGTATGCCTTGCAAATCTCAGAATTTGTCTAAAAAATGCATTATCTTCACATTTCTGTGATTGTGTGAAGGCAAGTTCGAGAATCTTGGGCGAGCCACAAATTTCTAACCAAGTAACATTCCCCAAAGAAAAAAAATGGTAGCTCACTTGTGTAGGTATGCCTAGTCCCCGCAACAGGAAATGGCCCAAAATGCGACATGGATCTCTCACATTTTTCCACTGAAAAAGGCCCCCTTTTTGCATTGTGCCTAGCTGTGTATTTTGGGCCCTGGCTCAGCCAGCATTTGGGAAAACTAGCAAACCTGTACATTTTTTAAAACTATACACATAGGGGTATCCAGGGTAGACTGTTTTGCATGGCTCACACCACTTTTATTTTACCCAGAATCCCTTGTAAGTCTCTCAATTTGAATGAAAAAAATACATTTTCCTCAAATTTCTGTGATAAAAAGTTCTGGAATCTAGGGAGAGCCACAAACTTCCACCCACCCAGCATTCCCTCAAGTCGCCTAATAAAAGTAGAACCTCATTTGTACAGAAAGGCCTAGTGCCTTCGACAGAAAAAGGCCCAAAACGCAATGTGGACACATCACATTTTCCAATGAAAACTGAATCTTTTTGTGCAATGTCCCTAGCTGTGTATTTTGGGCCCTAGCTCATCCGGCATTTGGAAAACCTAGCAAACCTATACATTTTTTAAAACAAGATACCTAGTGGAAGCCAGGATGGGCTGACTTGCTTGGCTCTCTACACATTTATTTACCCAAAACCCCTTGCAAACATCACAATTTGTTTAAAAATACAAATTTCCCTCACATTTCTGAGATGGAGAGTTTTGCAACCTGCGGGAGGCACAAAGTTCCACCCACACAGCATTTACTCAAGTCTTTCAATAAAAATGGCACATCATGTGTGTGGGTAGGCCTAGTGCCTGTGACAGGAAACGACCCAAATTGCAATATGGACACATCACATTTGGGCACTGAAAACTGACCCTTTTTTTGCAATATGCCCAGCTGTGGATTTTGGGCCTTAGCTCTGCAGGCATCTAGCAAAACCTAGCAATCCTGTACATTAATTTAAACTAGGTACAGGGGAATCCAGGGTGGAATGACTTATGTGGCTTTCACCAGGTTCCTGTTACACAGAATCTCTTGCAAACCTCAACAATTGCCTAAAAATACATATTTTCTTAAAATTTCTGTGATGGACAATTCAGAAATCGGTGGAGAGCCACACATTTCCACTCACCCAGCAATCCCCAAAGTCTCTGAATAAAAATGGTACCTCACTTGTGTGGATAGGCCTAGTGCCCGCAACAGTAAATGGTCCAAAATACGACATGTACACCACATTTTTCCACTTATTTATTTATTTATTTTTAAATTTATATATCGCAAAACTGTCACCCTACGGGTATCTTGGCGCTGTAACTTGCCCAGATGATATTATGCATAAAGATTGTCTATACGGTATACTCGCAATGCTAGTTCTTAGGGAAGAGCCATGTCTTTAGGCTTTTTCTAAATGGGAGCAAAGATTTCATTTGCCTAATATTCAGGGGAAGGTCATTCCAGAGACGTGAGGCTGCTACCCCAAAGGCTCTGCCACCTGTCCTGGTCTTCCTAAATCTGGTGGTGGTTACCAAATGCATGCCTGATGAGCGTAAATTTCTCCCTGGAGTATACCAGGTGAATTTCTCCTGCATGGATATTGGACCTAGGCCATGTACTGCTTTGAACACTATACAGAGAGATTTGAAATGAATTCTCTCATTTATGGGCAACCAATGGAGGTCTCTCAGAGCTAGAGATGTAGAGGACCTACGCTGCCTATTTAACGCCAGTTTGGCTGCTATAGACTGAATCCTCTGTAGTTTCTGCAGTGCTGATTGTGGTGCTCCCAAATACAGGGAGTTACAATAGTCCAACCTACTCAGTATTAGACTCCTCAACACCAAAGGTCTGGAGGTGGCGGGCAGGAGCGGGAGGATCTGGCGCACTAACCCTTTCTTTGCAATGTGCCTAGTTGTGGATTTTGGGCCTTACCTCAGTCGGCATTGGGGAAACCTAGTAAACCTGTAGATTTTTGAAAACTAGACACCTAGGGGTATCCTGAGTGGGCTGATTTGCATTCCTCTCACCATCTTTTTTACCCTGAATCCCTTAGAAACCTCAACATTTGAATAGAAAAACACATTTTCCTCACATTTCTCTGATGGAAAGTTTTTGGAATCTGTGGGGAGCCACAAACTTTCATGTACCCAGCATTCCCCCCAAGGTCTCCTAATAAAAATGGTACTGCACTTCTGTGGCTAGGTCTAGTGCCCGCAACTGCCCAAAACGCAACACGGACACATCACATTTTTCCACTGAAAACGGACTCTTTTTTGCAATGTACCTAGCTGTGGATTTTGGGCCCTAGCTCAGCCGGCATGTAGGGAAATGTAACAGACCTGTATATTTTTTTTAATTAGACACCCAGGGGAATGCAGGACTTGTGTGGCACTCACTAGCTCCTGTTACCCAGTATCCATTGCAAACCTTAAAATGTGTCTAAATAACATATTTTCCTCATATTTCTGTGATAGAATGTTCTAGAATCAGTGGGAAGCCACATATTTCCACCCACCCAGCATTTTCCCAAGTCTCTCAATAAAAATGGTAACTCACTTGTGTGGGTAGACCTTATGCCTGTAACAGGAAATGGCCTAAAACACAACGTGGACACATTCCATTTTTGCACTGAAAACTAACCCCTTATTTGCAATGTGCCTAGCTGTGGATTTTGGGCCCTAGCTCAGTCGGCAATATGAGAAACCTAGCAAACCTGTACATTTTTTAAAACTACACACATAGGGGTATCCAGGGTAAGTTGATTTCTGTGGCTCTCACCACATTGTTTTATCCAGAATCACTTGCAAACCTAAAATATGTCAATAAAAATGGTACCTCACTTGTGTGGGTAGAACTAATGCCCACCACAGGAAATAGCCCAAAACGCAACGTGGACACATCAAATGTTTCCACTGAAAATTAACCCTTTTTTGCAATGCGCCTAGCTGTGGATTTTGGGCCCTGGCTCAGCCAGCATCTAGAGAAGCCAAGCAAACCTGTACTTTTCTTAAAACAAGAACCATAGAGGTATCCAAGGTGGACTGTTTTGCATGGCTCACCCAGGGAAATCCAGGATGGGGTGACTTGTGTGGCTCTCACCAGGTTCTGTTACCCAGAATCCCTTGCAAACCTCAACATTTGTCTAAAAAAACACATTTTCCTCACATTTCTGAGATGGAAAGTTCTGGAATCCGAGGAGAAACGCACATTTACTTCCACCAAGCAATCCCCCAAGGCTCCTGATAAAAATGGTACCACACTTGTGTGGGTAGGCCTAGTGCGACAGGAAACGGCCCAAAATGCAAAGTGGACACAATCACATTTTTCCATTGAAAACTGACCCATTTTTTACAATGTGCCCAGCTGTACATTTTTGGCCCTAGCACAGCCAGCATATAAGCATACTTAGCAATCCTGTACATTTTTTAAAACTAGACACCAAGGGAAATTCAAGATGGGCTGACTTGCATGGCTATCTCTACATTTGATACCCAGAATCCATTGCAAACCTCAACATTTGTCTAAAAAAAAAAATCCTCATATTTCTGTGATGGAATAGTTCTGGAATCTATGGGGAGCCACACATTTCCACCCACCCAGCATTTCTCCAAGTCTCTCAATAAAAATGGTGCCTCACTTGTGTCTGTGGGCCTAGTGTCCTCAACAGGAAATGACCCAAAGCACAACATGGACACATCTCATTTTTCCACTGAAAACGGACCCTTTCATGCAATGTAACTAGCTGTGGAATTTGGCTCTAGCTCAGCCGGCATCTAGGGAAACCAAGCAACCCTGTACTTTTTAAAAAACTAGACACCCATGGAAATGCAGGATAGGGTGACTTGTGACTCTGGGGCATATTCACAAGAACGTGTGATAATCATCGCAAATGTAGCTTAACGCAACGTTGCATATCGCAGTCCATCACGGGAAAATAACCCCGTGTTAACGTGGAATTCACAACACAGCGGTACCATGCGATAGTCTCCCGAAACCACGGCCAATGCCCGCGATACAACCACCTCGACGGAGATAAAAACACAAACCCCAACACCAAAAAACATGCGATGAGCCCATTCGCGAGGAGGAAAGCAGCGATAAGCAGCGCAAGGCCCGCGACACACATACGGCATGCGGGAATAAGCACAACAAAAGCAGGAAAAAGAAAGACAAACCAAACAGAAAACAGCTAAGCACAATGGAGGCAGTCGGAGATAGCACACAACCCCACAAGCACCATTGGCAACAAAACATTAGACATGGCAGGCCATCGTGGACAAGGTGAATGCAGCCGGAGAGCGGAGGAGGACAATGGCAGAAAACCAGAACAGCTGGAATGATGCGAAACGCACAAACAAGCACAAACACACCAACAACCAGAAGGCAGCAATGCACACCGGAGGTGGGAGTCCAGCGCCACACCAGGAGCTGGATGACATGGAGGAAATGGTGTCCACCACATCAGTCTGGAGATGGTGGCAGGAGTTGGGGACCAGAAACTGCTCAAAATCAACAGACACAACAGCAACAGGGAGAGGAACGACCAGGGACTGGGGAACGGGGGGAGATGGGCACAATGGCACACATGCACAATTAAGCACAGCACAACTGCAGACAAACCATGCCCAAGAGGAACAACACCAACCAAGAGCACAAGTCACACAACTCGGCAATATCACACCACTGAACAAGCACAGAAGTGAAAACCACACTGCCTGAAAAGGAGAAGGGTGAGCCAAATCAGAGCTGAAGGGACATCTCGCACACAGTGCAGCACACACACATAGGAAGCAGAGCACCCCAACATCCAACACAATGTGGCACAAACACCAACATCTGCACAACCGAACACAGGACACAAGTGCACCCGCTTGTGGCCGGTAAATGGCCATACACATCTGGCAAAGCACGAAACAGGGACATGATAATGCACAAGTACCAACCCACAGCCCTGATGGGGCAGCAATGCATGTAAGGCAGGGACCCAGATAGGCCGTGACACACACATTGGCATACAAATAAACACAATTGGAGACAAGTGAACATGCGGAAACTTTATCAACAATTGCGTGTCAGTACGGCCAAGGGAAGTGCCACGACATGCAGACCAATGCAGCAGCATGTCTGAATAAGGAACGTTGGAAAGCGCCCATGTCCACCCCAGGGGAGTCCATCACCAACACAAGTCATTGCCAACCCGCGTATGTTGTCCGCGCATGGATCAGGAGTCCAGGCCAATGCAGCCATGTCCACTGTCTCCTAGGGACATGTGACCAGATCCCCAACATGCAACCAGGCGTCGGGACACGTGCAATGGGTCACATGCAGTCCTGGTGCAGGTACCTTGTCACTCGTCCATGAACGCGAGTGCAGCAGCGTAGGCCAACATTTCCAATGCGAGATCGTTGTCCACCACATCTGACATGTTGGCGACGTAACCCATCAGCTGTCCTGGACAGATGTGCTCACTCCAACCCCTGGCCCCAATATGCACGAAAGCCCAATCAGGGAGCGGCTCAATGTGGTCACTGCACACGACGACTCCTGCAATCTCCCAGGTCCAGTTCCCAGCATGCATGCCAAACATCCAGGCATGCCACAAACATGCATCACGGTGACACTCCTGGTCGTGGTCCAACAGGGGGCGCACACACACGTCGAAATCCAGGTCAGCTACCGTAACGTTGGAGAAGCAGACATCCATGGACCACTCGAATATGCACGAGCGACAGTGCAACACAGGCTGAACGCAGGTGACGTTGGCAATGCGGAAGCTCAGCCTGTAACTGATCCGCAGCACTGCCAATGGCAGTGCCCCCAGTACATGCAGCAGACGTGCACGGTACAGGTCCACGTGACTGGAGTAGAGCATGTGTCCGGGAGGGTCTGCCATTGCGTCAGTGGCTCTGCTTGAAGCGGCACTGTGAGGACCTGCGCCAGACCTGTGGATGAAACGCCACAGCTCGGAGCAATGAGCAGTGTCTGTGTGCAACGGTTGCAGGCCTGGGGTGTGGTGGGAGTACGAGTGAAGGCCATTTCACGCATGCAAACTACGACCAAGGACTTCTGCGTGTGGGATGTGTACACATTGGCCTCACGTCTGGCAGTGCGTAGTGTGGGAGTCTCCTGGAAATGCTATCCTATCTGTCAGGGGGTGCTGGGCACATGCAAGTCACATCTAGGAGCTGCAGATATGCTACCGCCCGATAGTGCAGACAAAGGACCATTCATCCCTACAGTAACTTCACCATCTGCATGCATTCAGGAGACGTACAGAGGCCTGCCATGGGTGTGGTGGGATGTCTGCGACCCTGGGAATCATGGATGATATGCCCAGCACGTGGCACATGTGCGGCCTCACTGTGTGTTATGTTGCCTCACAGCTGCTCCACCCTCCCACAAGCCCCCACACTTGTGTGCCCTGCGCGGATGTATCACGTGCACTCCTACAGCACACCATTGTAATGCCTGTCCACGCATGTCCAGCGGCATGCCACCAACACCGTTACGCTGGCCTTTGAAGGTGTGAGGCCAAGTGAGTGTAGGCCAATGGTCCGGACAGGGCGGACACAAGTGTACAGACCATGGCTGGCTGTGATCACGCTGCGAATGAGGCTAGGCAACTGACTCATGCAGCCGCAGGACTGATACACATAACACTTGGCATGCATGTGCCAAGACCCCGAGTGGTCTTGCGCTCCTACATTTCCCCATCCGTGCGGGCCCGCCCTCCTGGTGCATGCTACATTGCAACATCATCTACTGTGGCCCTGGTGGCGACAACACCCCGACACAGAGACACACTTACCGCACATCCTGCCCAAGGCCAGGTCCGAGCCACGCCCTGCTCCCCCTCCCGATTCAGCACACCCCTGCGCTGAACTGACGTACGCCGGACCAGCACATGCCGCTTGTGCATGCAGGGGGCCAGGCGAAGCTACATGTCCAAGGTCACTGCCAACGCTGAGGTGACATGGTATCGTCCGCTGAGGATAGCACACTGTGATGTTGCAGTGCCGTGCCCATCATGCTGACACAATGACCACACGGACACACTTGCTCAGATGGTGTGAATGGCTACGGGCACGTGCGCCCGGCCACATTTATTAGCAGGCACACATATCGAGTGACACCTGTGTTGGATGTGTGTGGGGTGTGTGCACACCAGCCGGCAAGGGCTGCCTGGTGCAGTCAGAAATCGACAACAGTGTACATCGTAAAGGACACAACCATTCAACCGTAAAGGACCCATGACCTGAGCTGCACAGAGTTAGTGGCCCCGGATGCACAGCGTCCTGCACGGGCCTACCACCACGGGCCGCTGATTTGCGGTGCACTGGGGCAGGGTCACGAGAGCAGAGCAGGTTCCCGCAGGTGACTAGGGGGGTTGTCGCGGAGTGTCTCGGTAGACAGTGGAAGTTGTACCCCCAGGGCATGATGCGGAGGGCAGGACCACGCTGAAACAGTCACCATGGTGGAGATGAGTGGAGCAAACACATGTCGGACACCAAGTCTGTCCCAGCCAGATGATGATGCAGACAACCCCCAGGCCATGGACTCAGACGCCACCAAAGTTCAACCAGAGAGTGCCCATGAGTCATTGCGCACAGACTTAGTGGCACCAGTGCTGATAGGGGATGCCGCCTGCGATGAGGCGTGTCCAATGGTGTGGACTCCTCCATATCTTACCCAGGACACAGTTCCACATGTGTGGTCTACTGGACCGCAGTGTAGGCCGGGGTCAGCGGTCAGCACGGGCCCACAGACATGTGTTGTGTGCTTGTGATGCATTCGTTTGCTTCCCTGATAGCAGGGAGTTTATTGATAGCACCCCTGCAGTAGACATCTGGTCACTGCCATTCATGACTCAGGACACAGTTCCACATGTGGGACCCACTGGGCCGCTGTGTAGGCCTGTGCCCTCATCCACATGTCGCCGACTTGCGTTGAACAGGGTTAGTGGCACCACGTGTCGCCGGCTTGCGTTGAACAGGGTTAGTGGCACCACGTGTCGCCGGCTTGCGTTGAACAGGGTTTATTGGCACCACGTGTCGCCGGCATGCGTTGAACAGGGTTAGTGGCACCACGTGTCGCCGGCCTGCGATATGGAATTATGCCTCACTGATCGAAGAGAGTCTGGTGCTGTGGCCGCTGCCACGGACTTGGGGTCACTGCCATTCATGACTCAGGACACAGTTCCACATGTGGGACCCACTGGGCCGAGGAGGACGCCGGTGGAGTATGTAAATGTAAAAGGAGTACTGTGGGCCTGCGCCGTGGAGGCCAGCGATGGTCTGCGGAGGCTGCAAAGGTCGCGGGCCTGGGGCCTGGAGCTTGCACCGGCACGTGGTGGTCCCTCTTTGACACACGCCGGTGTCGGCAGGTGAGCGGAGCCTTGTTGGTGCGCTGGGGCAGGCATGACGGGTCTGGGGCACAGCAGCCTGGGGTGCAGCAGGCGCACAGGGACGCAGGCCCCGCCGCGCTCGGCGCAGGACTCGTGGCGGGCTGAGAGGTGCTGCCCTGGCAGACGCGTTGTCCATTCCGAATGAAAACCACGCCCAGTGCGACGGGCTTTTTGTTCACACCCCTACGCAGTCCTGGCGTACGCAGGTCCAACCCACTCTACCCGTGCATGCAGGGGGGGACGTAACGTGCGACATTTCCGCATTCTGCCCCACAGCCTGTGGGGTCATGGTAGCGTCCACTGGCCACTACACTCCATGCACCAGCAGTTGATCTCCACATGGCCATTTCCACGCTGTGGTCTGTCCGGCATCTCCACGCCACATCTGGCATTGGGTAGGTTCACATTCCTTAGTCACTTGCCGCTCTCGCACATGCCTGCTCCATGCCTCTCCTCACATCCTGCTATTGTGTGTCTGTGGTGCCATGCCAGGGCTGGGTTGTGGGCATGGCAAGGCCAAGTTCCTAATGGAGTCGTGTTGTCGTGTCTGGTCGGTTGGCATGTTGTGTGGCATGTTGAATGTAGTTGTGCTGCGTGCCCATTGCCAGTGTCATGAGTTGCATGACTGTGGGCTGGAGGTGTGTGGTGTGTTCATTTGGTACTTACCAACGAGCACTGCATTGCCATGGGTGCCATCCTGGGAGCGCTGGGTGATGATGGACTGTCGGGAGATGTGAGAATCAGGCACTCTGCCTGGGGAGTTGGCCACGACATTGTTGAGGGGTCCCGGGCGGTCCACTATTGCCTGCACATTAATGGGATGCGTGTGCTTTCTGTTGTGGTAGTTGTGTGCAGTGTAGGCAGGGGGCACGAGGGGTACATGTGTGCAGTTGGCCCTGACACGTGAGGGAATCCAGCTATGGCGTAGGGGCCTTGCTTGGTCTCCAGCTGCTCCTGCGCAGTGTGGGTGAAGTGGAGGGGCTGGGGTACCAGGCTGATGTTGGCATCCAGGACAGGTGTGATGACCTTGGATGGGGCTGGTTGTGTGACTCCTCCGACTCTGGCAGTTGTGGGTTGGATGGTACCAGAGTCCGACATGTGCTGCGCAGCCAGCAGCTTTGTCTGCGGAGGGATGTTGGTAGTCCGCTGGGTTGGTACCGTCAGCAGGTGGGGGATGTGGGTCAGGATGCGGGGGATGGTTGTCCTTTTGGGCCTGTAGTGGGCAATGTCCTCCTCTGGCGTTGGGTCTGGGTGGCAGGTGCGTTTCAGGTGGGTCTGCTGACTTTGTGAACGCTGCCTCTGTGGTGTTCCCCGGGGGGGGGGGGGCGGGACGGGTCCTGGGGGGGGTGGAGGGCCTGGGGGTCGTGGCGGTGGGTGTTGTGGCCCTCATGGGTCTCGGAGCTGCATGATCATTGTCTCCATGGCATCTGTGGGTCTTCGGGTGTGGCTCTTGGCTGGGCTCCCTTTCATGCTGCAGGTAGTCGTCCTGCTTAACACCAGCAAAGGCAGGTGTTAAATCACTGGTGCTACCGCAGCTTATCGCCTGTTTTTGGTTCGCTTCGCAGATCTGGCAGTTTGTTGTGAAAGTGGTGTTGTGGTTTTTTCGTGTGTTTTTGCACGGGAACGCCTACTCTGCATCTCATTAGAGTTAGTTGGTGGTGTCCACCGTGGAGATAAATTTTGGGGCAGTTATCGCGGAAATACTGGCGATGTCTGCAGTTTGCACCCGCTTGTGAATGGGGTGTTATATCTATCTCCACTTTTGATGAGTTAAGGTGGAGATAAATCAGAGATAAGTCCTTGTGAATATCCCCCTAAGTTTTGTTGCCCAAAATCCCTTGCAAACCACAAAATTTGTAAAACAAAACTGACTTTCCTTGAATTTCTGAGATGGAAAGTTGTGGAATCTGAGGGAAGCCAAACACTTCCTTCCATACAGTATTGCCCCATGTCTCCTGATAAAAATGGTACCACACTTGTGTGGGAAGGCCTAGTGCTCGCGACAGGAAATGGCCCAAAACGTAACATGGACACTTCACATTTTTCCACAAAAAATCGAGCATTTATTTGCAATGTGCCTAGCTGTGAATTGTGGGCCATAGTTCAGCCAGCATCTAGGAAAATCTAACAAACCTGTACATTTTTTAAAATGAGACACCTAGGGATATCTAGGGTGGGCTGACTTGCATGGCTCTCGCCACGTTTTTTATCCAAAGTCTCATGCAAACCTACAAATTTGAATAAAAAACACATTTTCCTCACCATTCTGTGATTGAAGGTTCTAGAATCTGAAGAGAGCCACAAACTTCCTTCCACATAGCATTCCCCAGGTCCCCCGATAAAAATTGTACTTCACTTGTGTGGGTAGGCCTAGTGCCCACAGCAGGAAATGGCTCAAAATGCAACGTGAACACATCACATTTTTCAACTGAAATCTGACCCTTTTTTTGCAGGGTGCCTAGCTGTAGATTTTGGCCCTAGCCCAGCCAGCATCTAGGAAAATCTCAAAAACCTGTGCACAAACCTGTACATTTTTAAAAATGAGACTCCTAGGGGATTTAGGATGGGCTGATTTGCATGTCTCTCACCACATTTTTTATGCTTTACGCAGAATCTCTTGCAAACCTCAAACGTTTGACTTAAAAACACATTTTCCTCACATTTTTGTGATTTAATGTTCTAGAATCTGAGGGGAGCCATAAACTTCCTTTCACCCAGCATTGCCCCAAGTCTCCCGATAAAAATGGTACTTCACTTGTGTGGGTAGGCCTAGTGCCTACGAAAGGAAACAGCCCAAAATGCAAAGTGGCACATCAAATATTGTCACCAAAAACTGACCCTTTTTTTTGCAATGCGCCTTGCTGTGGATTTTTAGCCCTAGATTAGGCAGCATATATGGAATCCTAGCAAACGTGTACATTTTTGAAAGCTAGACACCTAGGAAAATTCAAGAGTGGCTGATTTCCGTGGCTCTCTCTTTGTTTTTAACCCAGAATCCCTTGCATACCTCAACATTTGTCTAAAAAACACATTTTTGTGATTGAATAGTTTTTGAATCTATGCAGAGCCGAAAACTTCCACCCACACAGCCTTTCCCTAAGTTTCTCGATAAAAACAGTACCTCACTTATATGGGTAGGCCTAGTGCCCGTGACAGGAAAAGGTCCAAAATGCAAAGTGCACACATCACTTTTTTCCACTGAAACATGACACTTTTCTTGCAATGTGCCTAGCTGTGGACTTTCGGCCCTAGCTCAGCTGGCATATAGTGAAATCTAGCAAACCTGTACATTTATGAAAACTAGGCACCTAGGGTAATTCAGGATGGGCTGTCTTGCATGACTCTATTTATGTTTTGTTACCCAGAATCCATTTGGACAAAAAAACACCTCTTTCTCACATTTCTGTGATGGAAAGTTTTGGAATATGCAGGGAGCTACAAACATCCATGCACCTAGCATTTCCCCAAGTCTCCTGATAAAAATAGTACCTCACTTGTGTGGGTAGACCTAGTGCCCGCCACAGGAAATTGCACAAAATGCAACACAGACACAACACATCTTTCCACTGAAAACGGACCATTTTTTTGCACTGTGCCTAGCTGTGGATTTTGGGCCCTAGCTCAGTTGCCACCTAGGGAAATCTAGCAGACCTGTACATTCTTGAAAACTAGATATGCCTAGGGGTATCCAGGGTGGGCTGACTTGAGTGGCTCTCACCATGTTTTTTTTTTACCCAGAATCTCTTGAAAACCTCAACATTTGCCTAAAAAACACATTTTCCTCACATTTCTGTGATGGAAAGTTTTGGAATCTACAGGGAGTCACAGACTTCCATGCAGATAGCATTCCCCCAAGTCACCCGATTAAAATGGTACCTCACTTGTGTGGGTAGGCCTAGTGTCCGCCACAGAAAACGTCACAAAATGAACATGGACATTTCAAATTTTTCCACTGAAAATGGACCCTTTTTTTGCAATGTGCCTAGCTGTGGATTTTGGGCCCTAGCGCAGCTGCCATCTAAGGAAATCTAGCAAACCTGTACATTCTTGAAAACTAGACACCTAGGGGTATCCAGGGTGGGCTGACTTGTGTGGCTCTCACCATGTTTTTTACCCAGAATCTCTTGAAAACCTACACATTTGAATTAAAAAACACATTTTCCTGCCATATCTGTGATTTAACATTCAAGAATCTGAGGGGAGCCACAAACTTCCTTCCACCCAGCATGTCCCCAAGTCTCCAGATAAAAATGGTACTTCACTTGTGTGGGTAGGCCTAGTGCCATGACAAGAAACGGCCCAAAATGCAAAGTGCACACATCACTTTTTTCCACTGAAAAGTGACACTTTTTTTGCAATGTGCCTAGCTGTGGACTTTCGGCCCTAGCTCAGCTGGCATCTAGTGAAATCTAGCAAACCTGTACATTTATGAAAACTAGGCACCTAGGGTAATTCAGGATGGGCTGTCTTGCATGACTCTATTTACGTTTTGTTACCCAGAATCCATTGCAAACCTCAACATTTGAACAAAAAAACACCTGTTCTTCACATTTCTGTGATGGAAAGTTTTAGAATATGCAGGGAGCTACAAACATCCATGTACCTAACATTTCCCCAAGTCTCCTGATAAAAATAGTACCTCACTTGTGTGGGTAGACCTAGTGCCCGCCACAGGAAATTGCACAAAATGCAACACGGACCCAACACATTTTTCCACTGAAAACAGATCATTTTTCTGCACTGTGCCTAGCTGTGGATTTTGGGTCCTAGCTCAGCCACCATCTAGGGAAATCTAGCAGACCTGTACATTCTTGAAAACTAGATATGCCTAGGGGTATCCAGGGTGGGCTGACTTGTGTGGCTCTCACCATGTTTTTTTTACCCAGAATCTCTTGAAAACCTCAAAATTTGAATTAAAAAACACATTTTCCTGCCATATCTGTAATTTAACGTTCAAGAATCTGAGGGGAGCCACAAGATTCCTTCCACCCAGCATTTCCCCAAGTCTCCAGATAAAAATGGTACTTCACTTGTGTGGGTAGGCCAAGTGCCCATGACAGGAAACGGCCCAAAATGCAACGTAGACACATCACATTTTTCCACTGAAAGCTGACCCTTTATTGCAATGTCCCTAGCTGCAGATTTTGGTCCCTAGCTCAGCCAGCATATAGGGAAATCGAGCAATCCTGCACATTTTTAAAAACTAGACACGTAGGAAATTTCAAGTTGGGCTGACATGTGTGGCTCTCACAACTTTGTTTTACGAAGAAACCCTTGCAAACCTCAAAATCTGTCAAAAAAGCACATTTTCCTCACATTTCTGTGATAGAAGTCTGGAATCTGTGGGGAGAAACACATTTCCACCCACCCAGTATTCCCTCTTCTCACCCAATAAAAATGGTACTTCACTTGTGTGGGTAGGCCTAGTGCCCATGACAGGAAATGGCCCAAAATGCAACATAGACACATTACATTTTTCCACTGAAAACGTACCTGTTTTTGCAATGTGCCTAGTTGTGGATTTTGGGCACTAGCTCAGCCAGCATCTATGGAAACCTATCATACCTGTACATTTTTTAAAACTAGACACCTAGGGGAATCCAGGATAAGCTGACTTGTGTTGATTTCTCCACATTTTTACCCAGAATCCCTTGCAAACTTCAAAAATAGTCTAAAAAACACACATTTTCCTCCATTTCTGAGATGGAAAGTTCTGGAATCTAGTACCCGCAACAGGAAACAACCCAAAATGTATTGTGGAGACATTAAAATGATGATTCACAAAATGACTTGGTTTTGCAAGGGGTATCGTGCGTTTTTGGTCCCGGGCTCGGCGGCCATCTAGGAAAACCTACCAAAGCCAGACATTTCTGAAAGCTATACTCCAGGGGGAGTCCAGGGAGGTGTGGCGTGCATGGATCCCTCAAAGTTTTCTTACCCAGAATCCTCTGCAAACCTCAGATTTAGCAAAACAAAATCACATTTTCCTCACATTTCTGTGTGGGAAAGTTGTGGGACCACCGGGCTGGCACAAATTTCCTACCACTCAGCATTCCTCCCAGGTCTCCCGATACAAATTCTACCGCACTTGTGTGGGTGGGCCAAGTGCCCGTGACAGGGAAGGGCCCAAAACATATTGTGGAGGCAACAAAATTATCAGTGACAAAACAACCTGGTTTTGCAAGGGGGTCACCTGCGTTTTTGCTCCCAGCTTTGGTGGCCACCTAAGAAAACTTACAAAACTCAGACATTTCTCAAAACAAGACACCTGGGGCAGTCACATTATATCTAATTTACTAATTTGGTACGCCCCTGGGGCTCAAACGTGTATTTGTGCTATTACTGTAGATAACTAACTTATAATTTATGTACTTCGAACTCTAGCCTCATAAAGAGACTAGAGGGGTGTGTTTAGTAATAAATACATATATTTTGAATATATACCTGGTGTGGTCCTCTTTCATTTGGTCACTCAAGAGATTATAGACTGGTAAAACAAGCTGCTTTACATTCCTTCAAGACTTAGCCTGAAGGCTGCTCTCCATAGCTACCACTAGGATAGCTTTCAATAAAGGTTGTCTTTAACCTATCTCCAATAAGGGGTTGTTTGGACTGGTGCAAGGTGCCCACTATAATTAGTGGACAGCATATGCCAGGCCAACTTCTCACAGAGGAGTGCAGAAAGAACAAACAGGTGGGCAAAAAGAGGCAAGAGGAGTGCAGAAACAGGAAAGAGAAGTGCAGAAAGCAGACTAAGAGGTGCAAAGAGAGGCAAGAGAACTGCAGAAAAAGGCAAGAGAGGTGCAGAAAGAGGGAAGAGGGGTGCAGAAAGAGGCAAGAGGGGTGCAGAAAGAAGCAAGAGAGGTGTAGAAAGAAGCAAGGGAAGTGCAGAAAGAAGCAACAGAGGTGCAGAAAGAGGCAAGAGAACAGTAGAAAGAGGCAAGAGAGGTGCAGTAGGAAGCAAGAGAGGTGCAGAGAGAGGGAAGAGGGGTGCAGAAAGAGACAAGAGCAGTGCTGAAAAAAACAACAGAAGTGCAGAAAAAGGCAAGCGAGGTGCACAAAGAGACAAGAGAGGTGCACAAAGAGACTAGAGATGTGCAGAAAGTAGGAAGACGAATGCAGAAAGAGGCAACAGGGGTGCCTAAAGAAGCCAGAGAGGTGCAGAAAGGAGCAAGAGAAGTGAAGAAAAAACCAACAGTGGTACAGAAAGAGGCAAGAGAAGTGCAGAAGGAGGCAAGAGAGGTGCAGAAAGAGGGAAGAGGGGTGCAGAAAGAGGGACGAGAGGTGTAGAAAGAAGCAAGGGAAGTGAAGAAAGAAGCAACAGAGGTGCAGAAAGAGGCAAGAGAACAGTAGAAAGAGGCAAGAGAGGTGCAGTAGGAAGCAAGAGAGGTGCAGAGAGAGGGAAGAGGGGTGCAGAAAGAGACAAGAGCAGTGCTGAAAAAAACAACAGAAGTGCAGAAAAAGGCAAGCGAGGTGCACAAAGAGACAAGAGAGGTGCACAAAGAGACTAGAGATGTGCAGAAAGTAGGAAGACGAATGCAGAAAGAGGCAACAGGGGTGCCTAAAGAAGCCAGAGAGGTGCAGAAAGGAGCAAGAGAAGTGAAGAAAAAAACAACAGTGGTACAGAAAGAGGCAAGAGAAGTGCAGAAGGAGGCAAGAGAGGTGCAGAAAGAGGGAAGAGGGGTGCAGAAAGAGGGACGAGGGGTGCAAAAAGAGGCAAGGGGGTGCAGAAAGAAGCAAGAGATTAACAGAAAGAAGCAACAGGGGTGCAGAAAAAGGCAAGAGGGGTGCAGAAAGAGGCAAGAGAAGTGCACAAAGTAGCAACAGAGGTGCAGAAGGAGGCAAGAGAACTGCAGAAAGAGGCAAGAAAGTTGCAAAAACAGGCAAACAAGGTGCAGAAAGATGGAACAGGGGTGCAGACAGAGGCAAGAGAGGTACATCAAGAGGGAAGAGGGGTACAGAAAGAGGCAAGAGGGGTGTAGAAATTTGCAAGAGTGGTGTGAAAGAAGCAAGAGGAATGCAGAAAGAACAAACAGACGGGCAAAAAGAGGCAAGAGGAGTGCAGAAACAGGAAAGAGAAGTGCAGAAAGCAGACACAGAGGTGCAAAGAGAGGCAAGAGAACTGCAGAAAAAAGGCAAGAGAGGTGCAGAAAGAGGGAAGAGGGGTGCAGAAAGAGGCAAGAGGGGTGCAGAAAAAAGCAAGAGAGGTGTAGAAAGAAGCAAGGGAAGTGCAGAAAGAAGCAACAGAGGTGCAGAAAGAGGCAAGAGAACAGTAGAAAGAGGCAAGAGAGGTGCAGTAGGAAGCAAGAGAGGTGTAGAGAGAGGGAAGAGGGGTACAGAGAGAGACAAGAGAACAGTAGAAAGAGGCAAGAGAGGTGCAGTAGGAAGCAAGAGAGGTGCAGAGAGAGGGAAGAGGGGTGCAGAAAGAGACAAGAGCAGTGCTGAAAAAAGCAACAGAGGTGCAGAAAGAGACAAGAGAAGTGCAGAAGAAGCAACAGAGGTATAGAAAGAGACAAGAGAAGTGCAGAAAGAAGTAACAGAGGTACAGAAAGAGACAACAGAAGTGCAGAAAAAGGCAAGAGAGGTGCACAAAGAGACAAGAGAGGTGCACAAAGAGACTAGAGATGTGCAGAAAGTAGGAAGACAAATGCAGAAAGAGGCAACAGGGGTGTAGGAGAGTAGGATCTGCTTCACATGGGTACCCCCACTTTTTGCTGATGCTTCACTGTTTTTCGACTTTAGTCTGGCTGGGGCCCTGCTAATCAGAACCCCAGCCTAGCTGCTTCCTCTCTAAAATGGTTTCCATGTGCCTTAGGCACATCTCTAATTGGAATCTGGAGTGCCCTTATAAGTCCCTAGTATATGGTATACTATGTACCCAGGGCATAGGTACCTCAGAGGCCTACCAGGGGCTGCAGCATGTATTGTGCCACCCCTGGAAGGCCATCCAAAATGACACCACAGGTATGCTACTGCAGCCTGGGTACGGTGGTGCATGCACCCCTTACTGTGATATAGGTTACCTATATCACTACATACATACACACATATAAACCTATAAGTCACTCCTATGGCAGGCCTTGTCGATCCTGAAGGCAGAGTGCGTGGTTCCTATGTGAGAGGGTGCTTCTGCATGAGCAGAGCCCCTCTGCAGCATTCGGAGACCCTTCTCTGATGCTGTTTGTAGTGCAGCCTGACCATATACTCTTAAGCGCATTATAACCTCGCGTTAAATGGAAACTTTGGGATGGCTGCACGGAAACATGTCGTGTTTGGTGTCAAACATCTTGGAATACTACCCCCCCGCCAGTTCTGGCAGCGGGGGTAGCATTCCACCCTTCTAGAGGGAGAGACATGTACACACCGGCCTGCCCGTTAACTTCTTTCCAAGCCCTGGCATCACAAAATGGATGCCGCTGCCACAGACACGGGTCTGGCCTCCTGCTGCTGACTGAAACTCCGGCAGGGGAGGCCTGGACAATAGGTTTCCTGTCCCAGGGAGGTGTAACCACCTCCCCAGACAGGATAATGTGTATTGGGGCTGGGCGGGAGCACTCTCTGGTGCTTTGAAGTCCTGCACTGGGGGCACACTTGGTGTCCCTGTGCATACCCCAGTTCAAACTGGTTCAGGGGCTTCCAGCCCCTGCTCTGGCATGAAACTGGACAAATGGAAAGTGGTGTAACCACCCCTCTGCCCTGACCCTCCCATAGGTGGGTCCCCAGAGTATGTCCAACCCCCTAACTTGGTATAAGTATGGGACCCCAGTCCTTAGGACTTTAGATTTACCTGGATGAAACTCTGACACAGAATCCTGGACCTTCGACGCTCTACTTTAAGATTAGAGGACTGAAGAATCTCCCTTGGGGTCAAGGAGTGACTCCGCTGCTTGGCAGGCACCAAAGAAGCAATTGTCCGGTCTGCATCGCTGAAGCTCCCGCCGGACACCGAAGTCTTTGCATCACCAGAGGTAGATTTTCAGACTTCTCCAAGGCTGCCCTGAGTCCCCAGCAAAGCTGAGGCCCGTAGCTGTCGTGGGTAACATGGAACCGTGACCCCTGGATACCGAGCACATTTGCAAGTGCATCCTCTTCCTGGGCTCCCACGAAGTTGTTCTTTGGGCTCCAAGTAGCTCCTGCCTCCAGCACCGACTGCACCGAAGATCACTGGCCCCCACTCCACGAGTGTCCCGTGAGCCAGCTCCAAGTGCGTCCACTTGAGGCTCCTACGCGGTCGCTAGTCCATTGGCTAGTGGGCACTCCCGAAGGCCAATCTTCTTCTGCTTGGGCTTCCCTGGTTGCTCCAGGCGTGCCCTGAATTTACCCTCGCTGGGTGAGTCCCACAGACCTTGCTGGTCTGTACCACCGTCCTTCTTCTATTTCCATGAGACTTGCCGTTGCCAAGGCTTGTTGGGTCCAATCCGGTCGCCGACACCTCAGCAATCGACAAACGTCATGGGACAACTCGAATCCAGCTCCTGGTCGTCGTCGACGCCTCCTGGACCTCGTGGCTGAAGAGTTAAGATGACCGTCAACCTACCTGAAGCACCCGACATCGGTGGGCATCCGCTCATCGCCTTCCTGGTCACTGGCTAGTGACCCAGACTCTGTCCCCTCTGCTTTCAGGTTCTTCAGATCTTCGATCCACCTTTGGATCCACCCGAACACTTTCGACTTGGCCGCCAGCAGCACTTTGCAGCAGATCGCCATTGAAAACGACGACGAAACCCGACCCCGAAAGACACCTATGCACCCGGCTTCCCTGGGTGAGGTAACTCGAGTACTCCGGTGCTCCCGTGGGTATAGACTCTAGAACAACCCAGTTCTAAAAGGGTTTGCTCCAAGTCCTCCTCTAAGTGTCCCTTTTCTTTAAAATTCCAACCGCGACTTTCCCCATAGAAGTCAACGGCGATTCGCGGCTGTGTTCTCACACTGCACGCGTCCCCCGTGGGTCCCCTGTGTCACTACCTTGGGTGGTTCCTTGTGGTCCAAGCACTTCTACAGGCTCTAGGTCTTGTGTCTAGCTCAGTCGTGGTTCTTATACCACTTTATTGGTATATGGTTTGGTACGCCCCTAGGGCTCAAACATGTATTTGTGCTATTACTGTTGATAACTAACTTATAACTTATGTACTTCGAACTCTAGCCTCATAAAGAGACTAGAGGGGTGTGTTTAGCAATAAATACATATATTTTGAATATATACCTGGTGTGGTCCTCTTTCATTTGGTCACTCAAGAGATTATAGACTGGTAAAACAAGCTGCTTTACATTCCTTCAAGACTTAGCCTGAAGGCTGCTCTCCATAGCTACCACTAGGATAGTTTTCAATAAAGGTTGTCTTTAACCTATCTCCAATAAGGGGTTGTTTAGACTGGTGCAAGGTGCCCACTATAATTAGTGGACAGCATATACCAGGCCAACTTCTCACATTGGTGTGCAGCGTGTGGGATTCCAGCTTGCTATTGTTTTACCAGATAATCTCAATTGAATTGATCAACTGAAAACCACTAAGGGTACCTTAGGTACATATAAATCAAGCTTAGGATACAGTAAGTTCTACTGAACTTAGAGTTGTGTGTTAAGGGATAGCACACCCTTTCTACAACTCAAGAGAGTTTAGTAGGCCACACTAGAGTAGGTAGTGCATACACCACACCTCACTAGTAATGTCTTCAAAGCCAGGACCCAGTGAGTCCTTGCCAGAAGCCAGTGGGCTTCTTCCCTCCAAGTATGATAATCTCCCATTCTTGGAATTGAGAGCATTGTGCAATACTAGGAAGCTGAAGGCAGGCAAAAGTGCCAGCACCCAACACCTCAGGGAGGTGTTACTGGCTGATGATCTCAGCAGGCCCCTAGGGTCTGAAGGGGTAGGCAGAGAGGGTGGGGCAGAAAATGAGGAAGGGGTCAGGGGTGAAGAGACCCAGGGCCCCACCTCTGAAACTGGCCAGGAAGGTGAAAATGACCTTGACCTGGAAAACCCAATTCCTCCTGTGGAGGAGGAGGAGGATCAGAATGACCTCCCCTTTGTCCCCCCAGGAAGAATTGTGGGTGTGCCCAGAAGGCCTAGATCTCCTTCTCAGGAGTCTAACCACTCTGACACCTCAGTAGGGACCTCTGTCTCCTCTCATGGAAGGGAATCCTCTCATAAGAGGAGGAAGAGACTGATTCAGTATGAGCAAGCCCAGCTTCAACTCAGAAAACAGCAATTGGCTATAGACAGGGAGTCCCTAGATCTCTATAGAGAGAGAAAGAAGTTGGGACTAGAGTCCCATGGTGGCAGCAATTTCCCCAGAGATAGGGAAAGGTCTTATGACCATAGAAACCTGAGCAAGATTATCCCTCCCTACCAGAGTGGGGATGACATCCACAAATGGATAACTGCACTGGAGAGGGCCTGTAAAGTACAGAGGGTCCCTCAGGAGCAGTGGGCAGCAATCTTGTGGCTCTCCTTTGCAGACAAAGGTAGAGACAAGCTCCTCACTGTAAGAGAAGAGGATGCTGACAATTACAAAGTCTTGAAGAGTGCTCTGATTGATGGGTTTGGCCTAACCACTGAACAATACAGGTTAAAGTTCAGAGATACCCAAAAAGCACAGACTCAAGACTGTGTAGACTATGTGGATTGTTCTGCTAAGGCTCTGGAAAGTTGGTTGATGGGCAGTAAGGTGTGTGACTTCACAGGATTGTACAATCTTATCATGAGGGAGCAGATTCTTAATAACTGTCAAAATCAGCTGTTGCATCAGTACCTGGTGGACTCTGATCTGACCTCTCCCCAAGAATTGGGAAAGAAGGCAGACAAATGGGTCAGAACCAGGGTGAGGCAGAAGGTACAGAACCAAGGTGGTGACCCAAAGAAGCAAGATTCTAAGAACTCTGACAAGGGTGGGGAGAAGGGTAAAGACCAGAAGTCTTCACAAGGCCCCCAAAAATCTTCTTCAGGTGGGGATTCACAGTCTAACAAAGGGAAAGGCCAAAAGAAACCATGGTGCAAGGTCTGTAAGCAAAAGACCCACTGGACCAGTGATTTCACCAAGTCCAAAGACTCTACTCCAGCCCCCACCAATGCCCCTAAGGTATCTGTTCCCCCTAGTACAGTTACAGTTGGTGGTGGGAGTACACAAGCCAAGGGTTTAGTAGGGTTGACCCTGGGTAAGGAGATGAGCTCTGACCTAGTCAGAGAACTCACTCAGGCTGTCCTAGTCTGTGATGGAGGCATGGATGTGACCTCCTCTGTGAGTCCCAGTAATCTGGGCAAGTACAGGCAACAGCCCTTAATCAATGGAAAAGAGGCTTTGGCATTTAGGGACACAGGGGCAAGTGTCACCATGGTGACACAAGACCTTGTGGATCCTGGGCAGATTATACTTGGTGAAATGTACCAATTTGTAGTACTGAGCCTCAGCAAGGCCTACCAGTGCTTAGGGGTTCTCCCTTCTCTGCACAGAGTCCTCAGACTCTTAGGAAGAAGTTGGCACAGAAACTGGAATAGAAAAAACAGAGTTTATTAAACCTCATGAGGTGGAGTTACATTCACACATCACCCTTCAGTAATGCATGAAGTAGCACACTGAATGGAAGGACCTTGGTCCTTTTATACCCACACAGGGGCTCAAATGAAGGCGGTACAAACACAAATGCTGGTTTTAGGTACATATAAGGTCATACAGAAAATGCACAGTCGACAAGTGGGTGGAGCTAACAGTTTCTACTTCTAGTAGACACATCCTGACATTTATAAACTCGGAACAGCTGCAAGCTCAACTGAGCATGTGCAAAGCAAAAAGAACTAAATATAACTTGTCTCTAGGCAGATTTCAAGAGCAGTTAACAGGAAGGTAGGACAGAGCACATGGCGAGCACATGGCAGCACATGGCAACCAAAATGGCTGCCAGAAATACAAAATGGATTCCACAAAGCGGACAATTTAGCCTCTGAATACAGGCTGTCTTCAGCTAATGCTTAATTTAAGTGCTGCCAAATTACAACAGACGACCCTTTCAGCATTGGCTGAAGACATTCGTTTATCTGGGGTAATCTAGATATTCATCCCGTACATCTATTAACATTATTTCGGCCACCTCTTTATTCAACATTTGTTGGGCCTTCGTTTCAGCAACGTTCCCTTTGGTAGGTATACAAGCAGAGATGCAAATGGAGCAAAGCATTGGACCACATTGGATACATACACAGCATGTAAAAAGTATTGTAATCATTACACACAGGATAGTCAGTAGCTTCCAACCCCAAGCAGAAACAAGAGTCCAAAACCATCCAGCAAAAGTCCAAGTACCAGTCTCTGGATGAATTTCTGCAGCAATCTTATGCAGTTTTGATATTGCGTCATATACTGAAGGTGAGTGATCCGGTATGAATACGCAACAGCTGCTACCGATGATGCGACATGCACCACCTCGATCAGCCAAAATCACGTCTAGCACCATCCTATTCTGGAGTGCTACAATCCTTGCAATCTGTAGTTCCTCTGTAATGTTCCCAAGTGCCATAGCTGTCTGATTGGTAACAGCTTCCACAACACGAGTTAGTCGCCTGATCTTCCTGCTATTTAATGCAGCACCCACAAAGAAAAATAAGCCCAAGTTGAAATCAACATATTGTTGTAGGGTAGTGTCGGTTTGGTCAACTTCATCCATACTTATTGTCCTCTTATTTCTGTTTTTGGAAATATCATTGTACAGTTTAAAATCACGGTGATACAATGCAGGTGCCAGAAACACAGGGGGCAACAGAAAAGATACATAACAGATTCCTGACCACCCAACAGGTAATTGATAATATCCATTATTTCCACACACAAAATACGTGTTATGCGAGGCTGTGAAAGTGCTCTTATTGGCACCTTCAATGGTCAGGATTACAGTACACTCGCTCCTCCCCACTGGAATTCTTCCAACACTACAAATACACAAATCTGCTTTAGCTTTTGTCACAGAAATCACAAAAGGTCCAATGTTCTTTATTATTCTCACATTTGTGAAAACATATGGTGTTGAAATATTGTCCGGTTGATACTCTTCCCATTCCCATTTAGTCCCTTTGGCTTGTGGATAACCTTCTTTATTTTGATAACATACTTTATTAAGTTGAAAAATAATCCCACCTACTGAAGGCTTTCCATATGCAAACAAGAGCGCATACCAAGCTTGACAAGAACCATTGTGAGAAAATGGAAGAGGAATAAAAGGTGTTCCTCCTTTCTTTTGATGTGCAGGTATCATCCCACACACCCAACAGTTGGTAGTATTTGTAGCATTGTGAGTATGGTGCAACATCTGGATAAAAGTATTGTTTAGATAAGATTGTCGATGCTTTTGCTCATGGTAAGGAAGAGTAAAGTAGTGGTGTTCCACGGGTACTGGCGTAGTGGCAACAAAAAGCTGTCGAACAGGAGCCACCTTCTCGATGTACCATGTAATTGCTGCCATAGCCACCATAGCAACAACAAACCCTACAGCACAAATGATTCTTTTGTTGGTCATTTTAGCAGCAGTAATGATTGATCTTTCTGAAAACTTGTTGAAAACAATCGTTGGAGCTCTTCTCCCTGGGCAGCCGTTGATTTCTTCACCATGGGCCAAAGCGGGTGTCACTACACTAATACAGGGCTGATCCCCCTCCCCTTGCCACATTGGCTCTCCGTTTCACTAACCCAGGGCGGTAGCTCAACCAGTCTTTTTCAAAACTGCAGATCCTTTCCTCGGTCTCAATTGATATCTGGATACTCCAGTGATCGTGTGGTCCGGGAAGACTTCCGCAGATTCGTCAGGTGAGATAGCTTGGCCTTTCTCCATCTCCAGAATCTCTCGATGGTCGGTCAACACAGCAGGTTCCACCAAGGCAGGCGACACGCGTTTGCAGTGTGTGCTGTGGATCCAATTCTTTCTGTTTGTCACTCGAACTGCTGTCCTTGTCGCAAGGAGCACCTGCTCTGGTCCTCGCCACCTTGGCTCCAAGCTGTTCGATCTGTTGAAGACCTTGACCATTACATGGTCACCAGGACGGAGTTCGTGGGCCTCACCTGTAGATCTGTCAGGAAGAGCTTCTCGAACCTGTTGATGAATAGAAATCAAACTGTCAGTTAACTGTGCCAAATAATCATTCATCAGAACACAAGGAACATCATGTATGGGGCGTGGCTTAGGAATTCCCCAAATGTTCATCGGTCTCCCAAACACCACCTCATAGGGGGTAAGACCTGATCGTGAATGTGGCACCGATCTTATGGACAGCAATGCCAAAGGTAGTGCATCTGGCCACTTTAGAGACGTGGAAGCCAGTATTTTGCCAACTTTGTTTTTAAAGTAGCGTTATACCTTTCCACCAATCCTGCTGATTGCGGGTGGAAAACTGTATGGAATTTCTGTTTGATCCCTAATCCTTTCAGGACATGCTCAACAACTTGCCCAATAAAATGAGGTCCATTGTCACTCCACAAAAGTTTACAAACACCGTATCTAGGGAAAAACTCCTTTAGAAGCACCTTTGCTGTGGTGAGAGCAGTATTATCCTTCGTAGGGTATGCCTCTATCCATTTGCTAAAGGCACATACCACCACTAGGACATATTTCAGATTATTGCAGCGTTCGAGTTGGATGTAATCCATCTGCAAAACTTCAAAAGGTGCGGTTGGTGTAGCAAACCCTCCTGTAGGAGTTCGTGTCCCTTTTCCAGGATTATACTGCCAACAGATCAAACAGGACTGTACTACCCTTTTGGCTGTGCTAGCAATTTCAGGATGCTCCCAAACTTGTGTAAGCAATTTAGTTATTGCTAGAGCTCCAACATGTGCCAGCCCATGTGCCATTTGAACCATAGGTTGTAAATAGGCCGCAGGCAATTTCCACTTATTCATTTCTTTGTTACGCCAACAACCCTCATCATCTAATATTCCTTCTTTAGACCATTGCTCAAGCTCTTCCACAGAAGCAGATCTCTGTATATCCAATACTTCCTCTCTAGCATCATGCCAACGCTCAGCTTGTGATTTCACTACGTACATGGATGTAGTGCTTCGCTGCATCGCAGTTTCACGGGCTACGCGGTCTGCAAATGCATTGCCTTGTCCTATTTTGTCAGTCACTTTCTTGTGTGCGCTACACTTCATAATAGCAACTCTCTTTGGGTATGTAAGTGCAGTCAAAAGATTATGCACTAACTCTCCGTGCATTATCTGCATCCCATGGGATGTAAGAAAGCCTCTTTCCTTCCAGAGTAGGCCAAAATCATGAACCACTCCAAAAGCATAGCGGCTATCCGTGTAAATGTTCACACACAAGTCAGTGCTAAGCTCACATGCTCGTGTCAAAGCTATTAGTTCAGCAGCTTGAGCTGACTTCTGAGGTATGCGAGCTGTTTCCACTATTGTCTCAAGCGTGGTAATTGCATAAGCAGCTGAAGTCGTGCCATCTGGTAACTTCAGACAGGACCCATCAACCCACAGTTCCCCATCTACATCTGGAAGGGGCGTATCTTGCAAATCGATGCGACCCTTTGTCTGTTCCTCAGTAAGGAATATACAATCGTGAGGCTCCTTTGACTGAGACTGAGTCGCAGGATATGGCAACAAAGTGGCTGGGTTCAGTGTCGCACATCTCTTCAAGGTAATATGAGGTGCTAGCAGTGTCAATTTGTATCCTGTCAAACGAGCACTAGTTAAGTGCTGAGTCTTAGTTTGATTCAAAAGGGCATCTACTGCATGGGGTACTAGCACCAACAGTTTGTGTGACAAAACTATCCCTTCACTCTGACGTATGGACACAGCCGTCGCTGCAACTGAACGAAAGCACCCAGGTAATGCACGAGCAACAGGGTCAAGAACTGCAGAAAGGTATGCGCAAGGACGCTGTTTGTCCCCGTGTGTCTGTACTAAAACTGACAATGCACATCCTTCTTTCTCATGTACATAGAGTGTAAAAGCCTTCGTGTAATCTGGTGTGCCTAACACTGGTGCAGAGCAAAGAGCTTGTCTCAACTGACAAAAAGCATTTTGACATTCATCTGTCCATGGAAGGGGGATCGGAGTGTTTTTAGTTAAAAGTGCTAGCAAGGGTTTAACAATGTGTGAAAAACCCAATATCCATTGCCTGCAAAACGAAGTCAGACCAATGAATGCACGGACATCTTTCTGCGTGGAAGGTACTGGGGTGTCTAAAATTGCTTGAATGCGATCTGGTGTCAGTGCACGGCCCTCCTTAGACAGAAGGTGTCCTAAATAGGTCACCTTCGGTCTACAATATTGCAATTTCTTCCGTGATACTTTATGGTGGTGTGTAGCAAGAAAAGAAAGCAAAGACAAAGTGCATTTCTCACACTGCTCAGGTGTATCAGCTGCCAACAAGATGTCATCGACATATTGTATGAGAGCCACTCCTTTAGACAAGGTAAAGGAATCAAGCTGTCTTTTTAATGCTTGACTGTAAATACTAGGACTCTCAGTATAGCCTTGAGGAACTCTACAAAATCTGTATGATCTATTATTCAAAGTGAAACCGAACAAATATCGGCTATCAGGATGAATAGGAATCGAGAAGAAAGCATTCTTCAGATCAATTACAGAAAATGTAGTTGCTGTTGGAGGGACCAGGGTAAGCAATGTCGTTATGTCAGATACTACAGGGTACTGTGGTACTACAATCTTGTTAACTTCTCTCAAATCGATGATAAATCTATAGATCCTAGTGTCAGTATCTTTTTTCAAAATGGGAAGAATCGGACTATTGCAGACATTGTAAGGAACTTCTTCCACAACCCCCACCTTAATTAAATCATGTACAATACGTGTGAGTGCTTCTTCTCGAGAAATTTTATACTGAGGCAGTCTTGGCAATAAAGCGCCCTCCTTAACACTAATATGTACTGGTGGAATAACCATTTGTCCTACATCAGTGTCCGAAGTAGCCCACAAAGTACTAGGGAGTGAGGCTAGTGCAATGTCCTCTTTAATAATACAAGATCTCTCAATCACAGGGTAGTTGTCATTCAAAATAACCCGTACTCCTTCCGGAGAACACCGTATCGTAGCCCTAAAATATTTAAGCATATCAAGACCCACAATATTGTCTGGTGTGTTTGGAGAAAGCAAAAACGGACATGGAGCAGAAAACTTATCAACATCAAATGCAAGTGGTTGTGACAATGGGCTAAGGGAAGGTGTTCCATCGAAACCTATCGATGTAATGGTTAAGCCAGACAGGGGAGCCCTTGGAACCAATTGTTTAGACAAGGCGCTACGAGTAGCTCCTGTATCAACCAGAAACTGATCAGTAGAACCCAAAACATGTGCTGTAACATAGGGACCCCACTGATCTACTGGAACTTCAACTGATTCCTTACCCCATCCTAGGCAATCCTATGCATAAGCAGAGTCTTGAAAATCAGAGGGCACATAGTCAGACATTTGATATTGGTTCTGTTAGAAATGGGGGTCTCTAGTTGGCAATGGCGGGCCACTGTCCAAGTAGGGACCCTTCTTCCTAAGTCAGAGTGAGAGGGCTACCCTCTTTAATACCCCTGCTCAACCCTGTGGTAACGTAGCACGAGCAGGTAGGCTTATCTCAGAGGCAGGGTGTGAAGCATTTATGATCATACACAGTAACAC
This sequence comes from Calotriton arnoldi, assembly GCA_963921515.1. Classification (NCBI taxonomy): domain Eukaryota; kingdom Metazoa; phylum Chordata; class Amphibia; order Caudata; family Salamandridae; genus Calotriton; species Calotriton arnoldi. The sequence goes on from CAWUFW010009164.1 coordinate 779,246, forward strand.
AATGAGGAACACTACAAAGGGACACCACACAAGTAGTTATTATAAAAAAATAAGTATCTTTATATAAAGGCAGATTTATCACAAGACCAATAACTGTAAAAGCCACAATACTGTCAAAAATAGGATAGCTGTTGAAGGGCTGTCAAAAATAGTTCAAAGGTTGCAAAAATAAGGTTCAAGTTCAAAGCAGTGGTCTCTGCGACCCTTTCTTTCACAAAGTACCTGGGTTTAGTTGCAAAACCAACAAAGTGTCGCAAAGAAGCTGTAGCGATGATTCTCGGCACGCGAGGCCGGCGATGCGTTGAAATCCTTGCCGCAAGGGAGGATGATGCGCCGATCTGCGGGATGCGTGCGGAGACGATGCAACAAACTTCTGCACGCTGGACCACCGATGCGATGACTTTCTTGCCGCGTGGGAGAAGTCGATGCGGTGATCCTGTTGCGCTGTGCGATCGTGTGGCGATGCGAAGACAAGAGCGCTCCGCGAGGGAGCGACAAAATTCGGTGTGATGCGATCAAAGTGGCGAACGCACGGCGTCCGCACTGCGATGTCTCGAAGCGATGATTTCTGTCAGGGTTGCGAGTGCGCGGCGACAGCAGCGCGATGATCTTTCCAGCGCGTCTCGGCTGCAGCGGCTCGCAAAGGGGCGTCAGCGATGGTTTCGGGTTGCGGGCCCTCGGCGGCAGCAGCGCGAGGATTTTCCCAGCGCTCTCGACTGCAGCGGCCCGCAAAGATGCGTTAGCGTCGATTTCTTACCCTCTTCTCTCTGATGCAAACTAGAGGCCCTGGAACTCACAGGAGCCTCCTCAGCAGATAGCAGTCCTCGCAGGGAGGAAGCAGGAGGTTGGGGGTGGAGTCTGTTGTGCCTGAGACTCCAGCAGGAGGCTAGCTCTTTTCCTAGCCCTTGGGTGATTGCTGTACAAAAATAAAAGTTCTCTCAATAGTTCCTTTTCCTCTTCTTCAAGGTCCAGTGGTCACTGCTGCAGGCCAGTGCAAGAAAAACACACCAGCACAAGGACAGTCACTTCCTGCAGATTCCTCCAGTGGCACGGACAGAGTTTCCTCTCCAGATCCAAAAGCAATACAAAAGTAGGGGGTTTGAGCACAGATATTTATACCCCAAAAGCCTTTGATCCTTGAAGCTACCAGTCCCTGAACCTAGCCAGAACCAGTTCTGCTCAGGCCTGGAGCACTTTGTTTACCAGGCTGCATCCTTCCTTTCAGAAAGAGGGGTCTGCTAGCAGACACACAGTGGGAGGTGGAGCCAGCATTCACCTTGCCAGGCACAGCCCTATTCAGATCAAAGAGCCACCCTTCCCCACACTCTAAATGCAGATCTCTCTATTCCACCAAGGTCTGACTCAGCCTGTCCTGCCCCTCTAAAACCAGACAGCCAATACACATAACGGCAGAGCACACTGGAAGGCTTAGGCAAGAAAATACCTACTTTCTAAAAGTGGTATTTTCAAACACAGAATATAAAAATAAACTTCACTAAAAGGTGTATTTTAATATTCTGAGCTCAGGCATACTAAATTCGTTTTTCTACCATGTCCCTGGGGTCAGTTAGGACTATAGCATGTAATAGTCAAACTGCCCATTCTAGCCTATGAGGAACAGGTAGCCTTACAGTAGTGAAAAACGAAATGGTGCATAATTCACTACCAGGACATGCTACACACACCCAGGCATGTCCTACCTTACACATACAATGCACCCTACCCGAGGGGCGACTTACAGGATGCCAAGGGAAGGTTCAGGGGCTGGGAAGTGGTTGCACTTCACAGCCAAGATGGCAGTTCTGGACTGCACACAGACACTGCAGTGGCAGGTCTGAGACACACTTTACAAGCTGCTTCTGTGGGTGGCACACATCAGTGCTGCAGGCCCACCAGCAGCATTTGGTTTACCAGCCCTGGGCACACATAGGCCACACTACTAGGGACTAACAGGTAACCCAAATAAGCCAATCAGGGATATACCAATTCACATAGACATATTTATACAGGGAGCATTCGCGCTGTGACACTGAATGGCAGTGGCACAGCGCCCAGAGCATCTAACACCAGTAAAACAGAGGAGACAACAGCGAAAAATGGAAGGGAGACCCACGCCAATGGTGCCAGGTCTAACACACGTCCCCTCCAGCTGAAATGTGGGGAGAACTACCCATCCCCTTGGAAGTTCTCATCGCTAAGGCGGAAAAATCTGGACAGACCATCAGCATTGGCGTGTTCTGTACCAGGGCGGTGTTCCACCGTGAAGTCCATACCCTGTAGGGAAATGGACCACCTCAACAACTTGGGATTCTCACCCCTCATCTGCATCAGCCATCTGAGGGGCCTGTGGTCTGTCTGAACCCGGAAGTGAGTCCCAAACAGGTATGGTCTCAGCTTCTTCAGTGCCCAGACCACAGCAAATGCCTCACGCTCAATTGCACTCCACCTCTGTTCCCGTGGAAGTAACCTCCTACTGATGAAGGCCACAGGTTGGTCTAGTCCCTCCTCATTTATCTGTGACAGAACGGCCCCCACCCCATGCTCTGAAGCGTCTGTCTGGACAACAAATTCCTTAGCAAAATTGGGCGCCTGGAGTACGGGTGCTGTACACATAGCAGTTTTGAGGGCATCAAAGGCTTTCTGACAGGTGTCAGTCCAGTTCACAATCTTTGGCCGCTTCTTGAAGTCAGCTCAGTCAAGGGTGCAACAATGTTGCCATACCCCTTGACAAACCTCCTGTAATAACCCGTGAGTCCTAAGAAGGCCCTCACCTGGGTCTGGGTCCTTGGGGGCTCCCAAGTCAGGATGGTTTCAATCTTGGGCTGCAGGGGCGCCACCTGGCCGCTCCCCACCTGGTGTCCCAAGTACACCACAGAACCCTGCCCAATCTGGCACTTACTGGCCTTGATTGTGAGGCCTGCTCTGCGCAGCGCCATCAACACTTCCCAGAGGTGGCGCAAGTGGTCCTCCCAGGAGGAACTAAACACTGCAATGTCATCCAGGTAGGCGGCACTGAAAGCCTCCAGCCCAACCAACACCTGGTTGACCAATCTCTGGAAGGTGGCAGGGGCATTCTTCATCCCAAAGGGCATCACACGGAACTGGTAGTGCCCATCTGGTGTGGAGAATGCTGACCTCTCCTTGCCCCATCCGTTAAGGCGATCTGCCAGTACCCAGACGTCAGATCAAACGTGCTGAGGTACCGGGCAGCCCCTAACCGGTCTATGAGCTCATCAGCTCTGGGGATGGGGTGCGCGTCGGTCTTGGTGACCGAATTGAGACCTCGGTAGTCCACACAGAACCTAAGTTCAGGAGTGGCACCAGGCGTCGCAGCTTTTGGTACCAAGACCACGGGGCTGGACCAGGGGCTGCTAGAGGACTCAACCACCCCTAGGGCGAACATTTTGGAGACCTCCTCCTTAATGCAAGCCCTGACCCTGTCAGTTACCCTGTAAGCCTTGTGCTTGACAGGAGAACTGTCCCCGGTATCCACCTCATGGACGCACCAATCAGTGACACCAGGTACCAGGGAGAACAAATCAGAAAATTGCCCCAACAGGTGGTGACAATCTCTCTGCTGCTCAGGGGTCAGTGTGGTGGAGAGGATCACACCCTCCACTGACCCATCCTTCTCTTCTGCACACAGGAGGTCAGGGAGAGGCTCACTCTCCTCCTCAACCCCATCATCTGTGGCAAGAAGCATGCCCACTTCAGACCTCTCAAAGTGGGGCTTTAGGCGGTTCACATGCAGGACCCGCAAGGGGTTCCTGGGAGACTGAAAGTCCACCAAGTAGGTAACTGGACTTTTGCGCTCCACCACCTCAAAGGGACCGGTCCACTTATCTTGGAGCGCACAAGGCTCCACTGGGGCCAGTACCCAAACCTTCTGACCAGGTTGAAATTCGACCAGAGTGGCATTCTGGTCGTGCCAACGTTTCATTTCTTCTTGGCTGGCTTCCAGATTTGCCTCAGCAATTTTTCTGAAACGCCGAGTCTGGTTCCTGAAGGCCAACATGTAGCTAAATACATCTTGGGAGGTTTCCTGGGAGATTGCTCCCAGTCTTCCTTGACCAGACTCAGAGGTCCTCTAACCGGGTGGCCATAGAGGAGTTCAAAGGGACTGAACCCTAAGGACTTCTGTGGCACCTCCCGGTAGGCAAACAACAGGCATGGCAAGAGGACGTCCCACTTACGCCTCAGGGGCTCTTCTAGGCCCATGATCATGCTCCTTCAAGGTCCGGTTGAACCTTTCAACCAGACCATTACCTTGGGGGTGGTAAGGAGTGGTGAACTTATACGTTACCCCACACTCCTTCCACAGAGACTTCATGTACTGGGAGATGAAGTTGGTCCCCTGTCAGACACCACCTCTCTGGGGAATCCCACACGGGAGAAAATCCCCATCAGTGCACGTCCCACCACGGGGGCCGTCACTGTCCTGAGCGGGATGGCTTCAGGGTACCGGGTGGCATGGTCCACCAAGACCAGGATGAACCTGTTGCCCATGGCTGTCTTGGGGTCCAGAGGCCCCACAATGTCAATGCCCACTCGCTCGAATGGGGTACTCACAACTGGAAAGGGCTGGAGTGGGGCCTTGATCTTCCCCCACTCTTCCCACTTGCCTGGCAAGTCTCACAGGTCCTGCAATGAGAGTCTGAACTCTTGTGCATCTGGGGCCAATAAAAGTGGGCAGCCAGCCTCTCAAAGGTCTTGGTCTGCCCCAGATGTCCTGCCAATGGAATGTCATGAGCCAACCCCAGTAGGAAGGTTCTGAAGCACTCGGGTACTACCAGCACACGGGCTGACCCTGGCTCAGCAACCTTAGGCTCACTATACAGGAGACTGTTCTCCCAATAAATCAGATGTGAACCAGACATGTCACCTTCTGCCTGGGCTGAAGCCTGTCGCCGCATACCCTCAAGAGAGGGGCAAACTCTCTGCTGCTCACAAAATTCCTCCCTGGTGGGTCCCCCTTCCTGCTGCCAATGGGTCAGCTCAGGCAGGTCCCCCAGTTCGGTGATCTGCTCCCCGGTAGGCTCCAGGGCATCCCCCTCAGGGTCTGCTTCTTCCTGGGCCGTGGGAACCAAGGGGGCCGGCTTCCGCGCCCCTTGCCCCTTCTCTCTAAGGCAGGGATCGGGGCCCTACTCTCAGGCTCCAGATCCTTTTCAACACCCTCCTTGGCTGCCATGGACCGCGTGGTAGCACACGCCCACTCAGGCAGACCCAACATCTCTAAGTGAGCCTTCCTCTCCACCGTAGCCCACGGGGAGTCCTCTAAATCATTGCCCAGCAGACAGTCTACAGGCATGGCGGGCCTCACAGCTACCTGAAGAGTTCCTGAGACCCCCCCACTCAAAGGGAACCTGAGCCACCTCACATTGGCTCTCTGAGTTGTCGGCGGACACTACTGGGTAGAATGCATGGGGGACAACCTGCTCTTTGGACACCAACCGGGAGCTGACAGCAGTTACACTGGCCCCTGTGTCTCTTAGAGCCTCCACCCTATGGCCATTGATGGTCACCCACTGCCTGTATTTTTTAGTGTTAGCAGGCAGTGCAGGCTTGGGGACCATCTCAAAGTCCCCTAATGAGACAAGGGTCAATTCTACGGGATCCCACCCCTCTTGGGCACCCATCTCCTCCTCTCCCAGGGCTACACTAGCAATCTGGCGGGGTGGTGCACGGGGGTGCACTGGCCCCCCTTGGGGGCACTGGGGATCAAAATATCTGTGGCCCACTTGACCACAGTTGTAACACGTGGGGGCCCCCTGGGAACAGGCCTACCTGGTGGGGGCCCGGTCCTCCTTTCTTGGGGGGCTGGGACACCACTGCTGGGTTCCCTGGGGATTACTTTGGGGCCCTCGGGGAACTCCCTCTGTTGACCCTTGTCCCCCCACTCCTCTGCTGGGGACCCTGCCCACCTTTGGCGACGTCTCCCACTGGACCCTTGCGGACCCGGGTGCTCACCCAGCGGTCCGCCTCCTCAGCAAGCTTTCTAGGGTTAGTCAGCTTGCAATCAATTAGGTGCTGGCGTAGCTCAGGAAAACAATTGCTAGATAAATGCTCCCATGCAATCAAATCATAAAACTGTGCAAAAGTTTCTACTTTGCTACCTCTTACCCAGCGTTCCATGGCTCTGCAAAAAAGGACACATATTCAACCCACGTGGTACCCTCTAGCTTCTTACAGACCCTAAACCTCTGTCTATACATCTCAGGGGTCAAACCATAGCGGGTCACCAACGCTTCCTTCATGTGGGCGTAAACCATCCTACTTTCTGGGGGCAGGTCCAACAAGGTATCCCTCCCCTCACTCACAAAGCGTCCCCACAACCCTGCTCCCCAATCCTTCTCAGGGACCTGGTGGGACACCATGGCTACTTCATAAGCGGCAAACCATTGCCCAATATCTTCACTTTTGTGGAAATCTTTAATAACCTCCTTGGGTATATACACCCTACTCTCAGGGTGCACTACAGGTACGCTGCCACCAGAGGGGGAGATTTCCATGCTCTTAGCTTTAATCTCCAACTCCCTCAATACTCTCTCATGCTCAAGCTTCATCCTCATAATCTCAATTTCTAACTTCTTGTTCTCTAGGTCCCGGTGACCATCCATTTTAAGCTTAGCCATCTCCATATTATGCCGCCTATCTCTCTCCCTGTCCTCCAGCTCTTCTGGGGACAGACCCTTAGCGGACACACTAGAGCCCGGGTTGGAAAGGGCTGGGTCTCCTACTAAGTCTACTACATCGCCCTGCTGCTCTCCTCCCTCCACAAGCTCTCCTAGATCCTTAGGGGCATCCCTGGCTTCTAGCCAGGCCTTCAGCGCCTTGTAATACTCCTCCCTCCTAGTGAGACCTGTGATAGGGACTGTGAATTGCTTGCAAAAATATTTGAGCTGCTTGGCATTGTAGGTTTCTATTTTCTCTTCTTCCCAGGAGAGATCTTCTGAGGCATTGGATCTGGGCTTGCCCATTGTAGAAATAACTGGCAATATCAATAAAGGACAGAAGAAAACTTCTCAAAAATGTAAGCGGGTGAAAAATCACCGGCAATATCAATCACAATATAGGATCCTAAAAAATTCGCAGAAATGTGCGTGGGTGAAAAATCACCAGCAATATCAATCACAATAGGGGATCAAAAACTTTCAATAAATGTGCGCGGGTGAAAAATCACCGGCAATATCAATCACAATACAGGATCCCAAAAACTCTCAGAAATGTGCGTGGGTGAAAATCACCAGCAATATCAATCACAATAGGGGATCAAAACTTTCAATAAATGGGCGCGGGTGAAAAATCACCGGCAATATCAATCACAATATAGGATCCCAAAAACTCTCAGAAAATGCGCGCGGGTGAAAAATCACCGGCAATATCAATCACAATATAGAAGCAAAAAAACAATTCTCAAAAAAAATGTATGCGGTACGTTATGGTCTGCACTCACTAGTAGTGTACACTATAATTACTGTATGCGATCATAAATGCAAGTCCAGATCCTCACCGCTGACCACCAATGTTAGAAATGGGGGTCTCTAGTTGGCAATGGCGGGCCACTGTCCAAGTAGGGACCCTTCTTCCTAAGTCAGAGTGAGAGGGCTACCCTCTTTAATACCCCTGCTCAACCCTGTGGTAACGTAGCACGAGCAGGTAGGCTTATCTCAGAGGCAGGGTGTGAAGCATTTATGATCATACACAGTAACACAATGAGGAACACTACAAAGGGACACCACACAAGTAGTTATTATAAAAAATAAGTATCTTTATATAAAGGCAGATTTATCACAAGACCAATAACTGTAAAAGCCACAATACTGTCAAAAATAGGATAGCTGTTGAAGGGCTGTCAAAAATAGTTCAAAGGTTGCAAAAATAAGGTTCAAGTTCAAAGCAGTGGTCTCTGCGACCCTTTCTTTCACAAAGTACCTGGGTTTAGTTGCAAAACCAACAAAGTGTCGCAAAGAAGCTGTAGCGATGATTCTCGGCACGCGAGGCCGGCGATGCGTTGAAATCCTTGCCGCAAGGGAGGATGATGCGCCGATCTGCGGGATGCGTGCGGAGACGATGCGACAAACTTCTGCACGCTGGACCACCGATGCGATGACTTTCTTGCCGCGTGGGAGAAGTCGATGCGGTGATCCTGTTGCGCTGTGCGATCGTGTGGCGATGCGAAGACAAGACGCTCCGCGAGGGAGCGACGAAATTCGGTGTGATGCGATCAAAGTGGCGAACGCACGGCGTCCGCACTGCGATGTCTCGAAGCGATGATTTCTGTCAGGGTTGCGAGTGCGCGGCGACAGCAGCGCGATGATCTTTCCAGCGCGTCTCGGCTGCAGCGGCTCGCAAAGGGGCGTCAGCGATGGTTTCGGGTTGCGGGCCCTCGGCGGCAGCAGCGCGAGGATTTTCCCAGCGCTCTCGACTGCAGCGGCCCGCAAAGATGCGTTAGCGTCGATTTCTTACCCTCTTCTCTCTGATGCAAACTAGAGGCCCTGGAACTCACAGGAGCCTCCTCAGCAGATAGCAGTCCTCGCAGGGAGGAAGCAGGAGGTTGGGGGTGGAGTCTGTTGTGCCTGAGACTCCAGCAGGAGGCTAGCTCTTTTCCTAGCCCTTGGGTGATTGCTGTACAAAAATAAAAGTTCTCTCAATAGTTCCTTTTCCTCTTCTTCAAGGTCCAGTGGTCACTGCTGCAGGCCAGTGCAAGAAAAACACACCAGCACAAGGACAGTCACTTCCTGCAGATTCCTCCAGTGGCACGGACAGAGTTTCCTCTCCAGATCCAAAAGCAATACAAAAGTAGGGGGTTTGAGCACAGATATTTATACCCCAAAAGCCTTTGATCCTTGAAGCTACCAGTCCCTGAACCTAGCCAGAACCAGTTCTGCTCAGGCCTGGAGCACTTTGTTTACCAGGCTGCATCCTTCCTTTCAGAAAGAGGGGTCTGCTAGCAGACACACAGTGGGAGGTGGAGCCAGCATTCACCTTGCCAGGCACAGCCCTATTCAGATCAAAGAGCCACCCTTCCCCACACTCTAAATGCAGATCTCTCTATTCCACCAAGGTCTGACTCAGCCTGTCCTGCCCCTCTAAAACCAGACAGCCAATACACATAACGGCAGAGCACACTGGAAGGCTTAGGCAAGAAAATACCTACTTTCTAAAAGTGGTATTTTCAAACACAGAATATAAAAATAAACTTCACTAAAAGGTGTATTTTAATATTCTGAGCTCAGGCATACTAAATTCGTTTTTCTACCATGTCCCTGGGGTCAGTTAGGACTATAGCATGTAATAGTCAAACTGCCCATTCTAGCCTATGAGGAACAGGTAGCCTTACAGTAGTGAAAAACGAAATGGTGCATAATTCACTACCAGGACATGCTACACACACCCAGGCATGTCCTACCTTACACATACAATGCACCCTACCCGAGGGGCGACTTACAGGATGCCAAGGGAAGGTTCAGGGGCTGGGAAGTGGTTGCACTTCACAGCCAAGATGGCAGTTCTGGACTGCACACAGACACTGCAGTGGCAGGTCTGAGACACACTTTACAAGCTGCTTCTGTGGGTGGCACACATCAGTGCTGCAGGCCCACCAGCAGCATTTGGTTTACCAGCCCTGGGCACACATAGGCCACACTACTAGGGACTAACAGGTAACCCAAATAAGCCAATCAGGGATATACCAATTCACATAGACATATTTATACAGGGAGCATTCGCGCTGTGACACTGAATGGCAGTGGCACAGCGCCCAGAGCATCTAACACCAGTAAAACAGAGGAGACAACAGCGAAAAATGGAAGGGAGACCCACGCCAATGGTGCCAGGTCTAACAGGTTCCTTCTATCAAAAGTGTTAAACCCATCCTGCCCACGTGTATTAGCATCAAACCGAGCACGATCATTCGCGCTTCCTCTAGGCCCTTGATATCCTGAATGATTTCTCATTTGTCCCCGACCACGTAGATTCTGCTGAGCACGCAGCACTGGACAATCAGAAAGCCAATGTCCAAATTTTTGCAGTACGCACACTGATCAACAGACAAATTCGAACGGGCAGAGGAAGGAAAGGACAAACCATAAGATCCACGTCCACCTCTATCATTACCTCTAGAAGGCGGACCATAAGCTTGAGCCAACATAACCTTTGTTTTCAACTCCTTAGACTTTTTGTCCTCATTACCTTTGGTTTCTAATTCTTGCCGCTCATAATACTGGGCCATAGTTAAAAGAGAAACCGGAGAAGATGTAGTCCATGAACTCTCACTGGCCTTTAAGCGACTAGCTATTCCTGGCAAAAGGTTTGCGACATATTTATCGACAAACAGATGCCTACCCGTGTCATCTGTCAATGACTGGCCACTAAAATCGTGAAATGCTTCTTCAAAGCGTGTGAAGAAGTCAGAGACTGATTCATCTACCTTTTGCTTGCAAGACGCTAGCACTGTCCAATCTATCTTTTTAGGGGGAATGATCGTCTTTAACTTAACTAATATAGCTGCCGGAAGATTTAAAATTAACTGACACGGTTTCTGTGCAGGTTCTCTATCTTCATCTAACCGCTCTAAATCTTTCCACAATGCTCCAAATGTCGCATTATCATCTATTTTGCGCACAGTTCTCCACATATCAGGTGGTAATATTAATCCAAAAAACAAATCAATATCCGACAAAGACATAGTACAAGAGCTGATTGCACCCTCAACTTCCTCATAAAAGGCTGCTGGATTCTTTCGTGGGTCAGGCAATGCATTTTTAAGGGCCATAACATCTGCTCTATTCCAAGGAGTGTAAACCCAATTATAAATAAAGTACCCTTTCGCATTAAGAGAAGTCTTATCATCCTCTGTACCCGTTCCTTTAGGAGGAACATATAAAGGCGCGGCTTCCCGCATGGGTTTCACATGAATTACAACATTCTTATCTGTTTCAGGAGTAGAAGTTTGTGCATGCTGATCTGAGATGCTAGTGCAGCTGTTTCTGCTGCCTTTTTCTCCTCTCGCAAACGGGCTGCTTCAACACGCAGTTTAACCAAGCGTCTGATCGTGTCAGCCACCTGGGAGAAGACAAAAAGACCGTCACGTAATTGTTTACAATCAGCTGCTACATCATCGGGCTCCACTTCTACCGAATACTTCCTAAATTGTTCAATAACCTCTGCAGCAAATGTATCTGTAAAATATATTTGCTCCCTTTCCTGCCATCCTTTTATATTATCTAAAAGTTCAGAAGCAGTGGTAGTACTACGAACGGCTTTACGCGCAGTAGATCTGATGTCAGATGCACGCTCAGCAGATAACATTGAGCGAGTTTCTCGAACTTTGTCCTGGTCTGAAAAAGAGTCCTCATCTGACTCATGAGGAGCGGAAGAAAAATATACGGAGGTGGAGAACGATCTAATAACAAGAAATCATCTTGCGGTTTATTAAGGATAGGATAAAGGGGCTGCCTAACAGCGTATTGGCCAGTTACCTGTAAATGGCGTTCCCTATCTTCCCTCTCTTTAATTTCTTTCATCTCCTTGTTTTTTAACTCTAATGCTTTCGCATAAATGGTCTTTCGCTGTTCTTTGTCAATGAAGGCTTGCTCACGCTTCATTCGCTCACGCACTTCTTTCTCCCACATTCGCACACAATCAAACATATCTTGCCTAGTCTTTGGTTTAAACATACATTGTTCCACATACTGAATTTTTGCAAATCAAATGACCCATACATAGGCCAACGCAACTCAGGATCTTTACTAGTATATTTGTTCCATAACGTGCAGTACATTATAGAAGAAATACCATACTTAATATACATATCCCTATTAGGCGTCCCTCCGGGGGGCTGGTTGTGCTTCGTCAAGTCTCAAATTAGTACCACTACAAAAGCAACACATCCTACGAAGTGTGCTGAAAACAGGCATGCCAAAAAATAGTGCAAAATATGCAGTATTATAATCAAAGTAGCGCTTAAGGTACTCTTCGTACGTTGCGCTGTTCAAACAATTTTAAATAGAGAAAATTCTCCTCATTACCTGCCTATATGTATTGCAATACATATATAATTACAAAACAGATTCCAAAATTGGCCAATCATACAAACAAAGCCGCAGTAAGTGTTACTAAACTACCTTACCAATCAAAGGCATCAAACCAACAGCAAGTGCCGCAAAACGGCTCTTACCAATCAAATGGTGTCCAGGTTCCAACTGCCAAGGTCTCAAAATCGACCAAATGGTCACTGCACAGCGAATCAACAGAAGAGATCTCAGTCGAGGACCGGCGCCGCCGGGATGGTCAGATCAGAAAGAAAGGAAAAACGCCGTAGGTGCCAAGACTCGGGTCTCCTCAGGCAGCGATTGCGTCCAAAAGCGAGATTCCAATCCTTCGTCTCGACCAGTCCTTCGGGCATCCGAGTCGCCGATGAGCCCCGCGTAGGAAGCGCCAATTTGTAGTACTGAGCCTCAGCAAGGCCTACCAGTGCTTAGGGTTCTCCCTTCTCTGCACAGAGTCCTCAGACTCTTAGGAAGAAGTTGGCACAGAAACTGGAATAGAAAAAACAGAGTTTATTAAACCTCATGAGGTGGAGTTACATTCACACATCACCCTTCAGTAATGCATGAAGTAGCACACTGAATGGAAGGACCTTGGTCCTTTTATACCCACACAGGGGCTCAAATGAAGGCGGTACAAACACAAATGCTGGTTTTAGGTACATATAAGGTCATACAGAAAATGCACAGTCGACAAGTGGGTGGAGCTAACAGTTTCTACTTCTAGTAGACACATCCTGACATTTATAAACTCGGAACAGCTGCAAGCTCAACTGAGCATGTGCAAAGCAAAAGAACTAAATATAACTTGTCTCTAGGCAGATTTCAAGAGCAGTTAACAGAAAGGTAGGACAGAGCACATGGCGAGCACATGGCAGCACATGGCAACCAAAATGGCTGCCAGAAATACAAAATGGATTCCACAAAGCGGACAATTTAGCCTCTGAATACAGGCTGTCTTCAGCTAATGCTTAATTTAAGTGCTGCCAAATTACAACAAAGTGACCAATGCTAGCAATGTCAGAACAGACCATACTCTGGCAGTTGTTAACTTCTCCTGGGGAGGGGTAACTGGCCTTAAGAAGGTTGTGGTAAGTGCAGACCTACCAGTTGAATGCTTGCTTGGCAATGATCTAGAAACTTCAGCTTGGGCAGAAGTGGAGCTCAGGACCCATGCAGAAATGCTGGGCATCCCTGCAGATGTGTTTGCTGTGACCAGGTCACAAGCCAAAATGTCTAACACTGAACAGGCCTTGGATTCTGGAATAATGGACCAAGTGCCCTCCAAGAAGAGGAGTAGTAGGGTAAAGGCAGTGCCTTCCCCTTGGCTCAGAAGGAAGATCAGTCTCTTCAGGGAGATGATCTCAGTCCTGAGGAAGGAACTGTCCCAGAGGAGCTTGAGCCTGATCAGGTTGAGTTCTTAGGGACAGAGGGCCCTTCCAGGGCAGATCTGAGCCAGGAGCAGCTGAGCTGCCCCTCTCTTGAACCCCTCAGACAGCAAGCTGCTGCTGAGGCTGCTGGGAAAGCTAGTGGTCCCCATACTGTGTATTGGGATGATGGACTCTTGTACTCAGAGTGTAGAGACCCCAAGCCTGGTGCCACCAGGAGGTTGGTTATACCTCTGAAGTTCTGGGGCTTCCTATTGATCCTAGCCCATGACATTCCCCTAGCAGGTCACCTGGGCCAGAACAAGACTTGGGACAGAATTGTCCCTCACTTTCACTGGCCCCACATGTCTGAAGACACCAAGTAGTTTTGTCGCTCCTGTGTAACCTGCCAGGCCAGTGGCAAGGCAGGTGGCACTACAAAGGCCCCCCTGATACCACTACCTGTGGTGGGGGTTCCCTTTGAAAGGGTGGGGATTGACATTGTTGGTCCCATGGATCCCCAAACAGCATCTGGGCACAGGTTTATCCTGGTGGTGGTGGATCATGCCACCAGGTACCCAGAGGCTATACCCCTTAGGACCACTACAGCACCTGTGGTGGCAAGAGCCCTCCTGGGAATTTTCTCAAGATTGGGCTTCCCTAAGGAGGTGGTATCAGACAGGGGTGCTAACTTTATGTCTGGATACTTGAAAGCAATGTGGAAGGAGTGTGGAGTGACTTACAAGTTCACCACACCCTATCACCCACAATGCAATGGTTTAGTTGAGAGATTCAACAAAACCTTGAAGGGCTTGATTAAAGGGCTCCCAGAGAAGCTTAGGCGAAGATGGGACATACTCTTGCCCTGCCTTTTATTTGCATACAGGGAGGTGCCTCAAAAGGGGTTGGCTACAGCCCTTTTGAACTTTTGTTTGGTCACCCTGTCAGGGGTCCATTGTGCTTGGTGAAGGAAGGATGGGAGTTACCTCTCAAGCCCCCAAAGCAAGACATAGTGGACTATGTACTTGGTCTCCGCTCCAGGATGGCTGAGTACATGAAAAAGGCAACTAAAAACCTTGAGGCTAGCCAGGAACTTCAAAGAGCCTGGCATGACCAAAGGCTGTACTGACTGTTTACCAGCCAGGACAGAAGGTGTGGGTGTTGGAGCCAGTGGCCCCAGCAGCTCTCCAAGACAAATGGAGTGGACCCCATACCATTGTTGAACAGAAGGGTGAGGTTACCTACTTAGTAGACCTAGGAACACCCAGGAGTCCCCACAGGGTTCTCCATGTCAACAGATTGAAACCATATGTGGACAGGGCAGACATGGGCTTGCTCATGGCTACTGATGAGGGACAGGAGGAAGAGAGTGACCCACTCCCTGACCTGCTCTCACAGAACCCTGATGATGGGTCAGTAGATGGTGTAGCCTTGGCAGGCAGCCTCACTGCTCAGCAACAAACTGATTGTAGACAAGTGCTCAATCAGTACAGACATATGTTCTCTCTGACTCTAAGTCAGACCACCTGGTGCACTCATGAAGTGGACACTGGGGACAGTCTGCCTATTAAAAATAAGATTTATAGGCAACCTGACCATGTCAGGGACTGTATCAGGACAGAAGTCCAGAAAATGTTGGATTTGGGAGTCATTGAACCCTCAGATAGCCCTTGGGCTAGTCCAGTGGTCCTTGTGCCAAAACCTCACACCAATGGTGGGAAAAGAGAGATGAGGTTTTGTGTGGACTACAGGGGTCTCAATGCAGTCACTAGGACTGATGCCCATCCAATACCTAGGGCAGATGAGCTAATAGACACTTTGGCCTCAGCATAGTATCTAAGCACATTTGACCTGACAGCTGGCTACTGGCAGATCAGACTAGCTGATGATGCAAAGCCAAAAACAGCATTCTCAACCCCTAGTGGGCATTATCAATTTGTGGTGATGCCCTTTGGTCTGAAGAATGCGCCTGCCACTTTTCAGAGGTTGGTGAATACAGTCCTTACAGGTCTGGAAGCCTATAGTGCAGCATATCTAGATGATATTGCTGTCTTTAGCTCCACCTGGGAGGATCACCTGGTCCACCTCAGAAATGTTTTGCAGGCCCTGCAGAAAGCAGGCCTGACTATCAAGGCCACAAAGTGCCAGATAGGACAGAGTCAGGTTGTGTACCTGGGCCACCTTGTGGGTGGAGGCCAGGTTCAACCACTGCAGAGCAAGATCCAGACCATCATGGACTGGACTGCTCCGACTACCCAGACTCAGGTGAGAGCCTTTTAGGCCTGACTGGGTACTATAGGAGATTTGTCAAGGGGTATGGATCAATAGTGACACCCCGGAATGACTTAACTTCCAAGAAAATGCCCAAAAGGTTCAGTGGACAGTTAGCTGTCAAAAGGCATTTGATGACCTAAAGCAGGCAATGTGCACTGCTCCCATTCTACAGAGTCCTGATTACTCCAAGAAGTTCATTGTCCAAACAGATGCATCTGAATTGGGGGTAGGGGCTGTACTGTCACAATTGAATGATGAAGGTCAGGATCAGCCAGTAGCTTTTATTAGCAGAAGGATGACCCCTAGAGAGAAACGTTGGTCAGCCATTGAGAGGGAGGCCTTTGCTGTGGTCTGGGCTCTGAAGAAGTTGAGGCCATACTTGTTTGGTACTCACTTCCTTGTTCAAACAGACCATAAGCCCCTCTTATGGCTAAAACAAATGAAGGGTGAAAACCCCAAACTGCTTAGGTGGTCCATTTCCCTACAGGGGATGGACTTCACAGTGGAACATAGACCTGGGAGTAACCATGCCAATGCAGATGGACTCTCTAGGTACTTCCACTTAGAACATGAAGACTTAACTGGACAAGGTTAGTTTAATGTCCCTACGTTTGGGGGGTTGTGTAGGAGAGTAGGATCTGCTTCACATGGGTACCCCCACTTTTTGCTGATGCTTCACTGTTTTTCGACTTTAGTCTGGCTGGGGCCCTGCTAATCAGAACCCCAGCCTACCTGCTTCCTCTCTAAAATGGTTTCCATGTGCCCTAGGCACATCTCTAATTGGAATCTGGAGTGCCCTTATAAGTCCCTAGTATATGGTATACTATGTACCCAGGGCATAGGTACCTCAGAGGCCTACCAGGGGCTGCAGCATGTATTGTGCCACCCCTGGAAGGTCATCCAAAATGACACCACAGGTCTGCTACTGCAGCCTGGGTAAGGTGGTGCATGCACCCCTTACTGTGATATAGGTTACCTATATCACTACATACATACACACATATAAACCTATAAGTCACTCCTATGGCAGGCCTTGTCGATCCAGAAGGCAGAGTGCGTGGTTCCTATGTGAGAGGGTGCCTCTGCATGAGCAGAGCCCCTCTGCAGCGTTCGGAGACCCTTCTCTGATGCTGTTTGTAGTGCAGCCTGACCATATACTCTTAAGCGCATTATAACCTCGCATTAAATGCTAACTTTGGGATGGCTGCACGGAAACATGTCGTGTTTGGTGTCAAACATCTTGGAATACTACCCCCGCCAGTTCTGGCGGCGGGGGTAGCATTCCACCCTTCTAGAGGGAGAGACATGTACACACCGGCCTGCCCGGTAACTTCTTTCCAAGCCCTGGCATCACAAAATGGATGCCGCTGCCACAGACTCGGGTCTGGCCTCCTGCTGCTGACTGAAACTCCGGCAGGGGAGGCCTGGACAATAGGTTTCCTGTCCCAGGGAGGTGTAACCACCTCCCCAGACAGGATAATGTGTATTGGGACTGGGCGGGAGCACTCTCTGGTGCTTTGAAGTCCTGCACTGGGGGCACACTTGGTGTCCCTGTGCATACCCCAGTTCAAACTGGTTCAGGGGCTTCCAGCCCCTGCTCTGGTGTGAAACTGGACAAAGGGAAAGGGGTGTAACCACCCCTCTGACCTGACCCTCCCATAGGTGGGTCCCCAGAGTATGTCCAACCCCCTAACTTGGTATAAGTATGGGACCCCAGTCCTTAGGACTTTAGATTTACCTGGACGAAACTCTGACACAGAATCCTGGACCTTCGACGCTCTACTTTAAGATTAGAGGACTGAAGAATCTCCCTTGGGGTCAAGGAGTGACTCCCCTGCTTGGCAGGCACCAAAGAAGCAATTGTCCGGTCTGCATCGCTGAAGCTCCCGCCGGACGCCGAAGTCTTTGCATCACCAGAGGTGGATTTCCAGACTTCCCCGAGGCTTCCCTGAGTCCCCAGCAAAGCTGAGGCCCGTAGCTGTCGTGGGTAACGTGGGTAACGTGGAACCGTGACCCCTGGACACCGAGCACATTTGCAAGTGCATCCTCTTCCTGGGTTCCCACGAAGTTGTGCTTTGGGCTCCGAGTAGCCCCCGCCTCCAGCACCGACTGCACCGAAGATCACTGGCCCCCACTCCACGAGTGTCCCGTGAGCCAGCTCCAAGTGCGTCCACTCGAGGCTCCTTCGCGGTCGCTTGTCCGTTGGCTAGTGGGCCCTCCCGAAGGCCAAACTTCTTCTGCTTGGGCTTCCCTGGTTGCTCCAGGCGTGCCCTGACTTACCCTCGCTGGGTGAGTCCCACAGACCTTGCTGGTCTGCACCACCGTCCTTCTTCTATTTCCACGAGACTTGCCGTTGCCAAGGCTTGTTGGGTCCAATCCGGTCGCTGACACTTCAGCAATCGACAGACGTCATGGGACAGCTCGAATCCAGCTCCTGGTTGTCGTCGACGCCTCCTGGACCTCGTGGCTGAAGAGTCAAGATGACCGTCAACCTACCTGAAGCACCCGACATCGGTGGGCATCCGCTCATCGCCTTCCTGGTCACTGGCTAGTGACCCAGACTCTGTCCCCTCTGCTTTCAGGTTCTTCAGATCTTCGATCCACCTTTGGATCCACCCGAACACTTTCAACTTGGCCGCCAGCAGCACTTTGCAGCAGATCGCCATTGAAAACGACGACGAAACCCGACCCGAAAGACACCTATGCACCCGGCTTCCCTGGGTGAGGTAACTCGAGTACTCCGGTGCTCCCGTGGGTATAGACTCTAGAACGACCCAGTTCTAAAAGGGTTTGCTCCAAGTCCTCCTCTAAGTGTCCCTTTTCTTTAAAATTCCAACCGCGACTTTCCCCATAGAAGTCAACGGCGATTCGCGGCTGTGTTCTCACACTGCACGCGTCCCCCGTGGGTCCCCTGTGTCACTACCTTGGGTGGTTCCTTGTGGTCCAAGCACTTCTACAGGCTCTAGGCCTTGTGTCTAGCTCAGTCGTGGTTCTTATACCACTTTATTGGTATATGGTTTGGTACGCCCTTAGGGCTCAAACGTGTATTTGTGCTATTACTGTTGATAACTAACTTATAACTTATGTACTTCGAACTCTAGCCTCGTAAAGAGACTAGAGGGGTGTGTTTAGCAATAAATACATATATTTTGAATATATACCTGGTGTGGTCCTCTTTCATTTGGTCACTCAAGAGATTATAGACTGGTAAAACAAGCTGATTTACATTCCTTCAAGACTTAGCCTGAAGGCTGCTCTCCATAGCTACCACTAGGATAGCTTTCAATAAAGGTTGTCTTTAACCTATCTCCAATAAGGGGTTGTTTGGACTGGTGCAAGGTGCCCACTATTATTAGTGGACAGCATATACCAGGCCAACTTCTCACAAGGGGTACCTAAAGAAGCCAGAGAGGTGCAGAAAGGAGCAAGAGAAGTGAAGAAAAAAACAACAGTAGTACAGAAAGGGGCAAGAGAAGTGCAGAAGGAGGCAAGAGAGGTGCAGAAAGAGGGAAGAGGGGTGCAGAAAGAGGGAAGAGGGGTGCAGAAAGTGGCAAGGGGGTACAGAAAGAAGCAAGAGAGGTACAGAAAGAAGCAAGAGAAGTGTAGAAAGAAGCAACAGGGGTGCAGAAAGAGGCAAGAGGGGTGTAGGAAGGTGGAATCTGACTATATGGTTGCCCCCACTTTTTTTATGGTGTTTTGCTGGTTTATGACTTAGTTGGACTGGGATCCTGCTATTCAGGGCCCCAGTCTATCTGCTTTCTCTGTAAAATGGTTTCCATGTGCCTTAGGCACATCTCTGATTGGAATCTGGTGTGCCCTTATAAGTCCCTAGTATATGGTATACTATGTACCCAGGGCATAGGTACCTCAGAGGCCTACCAGGGGCTGCAGCATGTATTGTGCCACCCCTGGAAGGCCATCCAAAATGACACCACAGGTCTGCTACTGCAGCCTGGGTAAGGTGGTGCAGGCACCCCTTACTGTGATATAGGTTACCTATATCACTGCATACCTACACACATATAAACCTATAAGTCACTCCTATGGCAGGCCTTGTCAATCCTGAAGGCAGAGTGCATGGTTCCTATGTGAGAGGGTGCCCCTGCATGAGCAGGGCCCCTCTGCAGCGTTCGGAGACCCTTCTCTGATGCTGTTTGTAGTGCAGCCTGACCATATACTCCTAAGCGCATTATAATCTCGCGTTAAATGCTAACTTTGGGATGGCTGCACGGAAACATGTCGTGTTTGGTGTCAAACATCTTGGAAAACTACCCCCCGCCAGTTCTGGCGGCGGGGTAGCATTCCACCCTTCTAGAGCGAAAGGCATGTACACACCGGTATGCCCGGTACTGACTTTCCAAGCCCTGGCATCACAAAATGGATGCCGCTGCCACAGACACGAGTCTGGCCTCCTGCTGCTGACCGAAACTCCGGCAGTGGAGGCCTGGACAATAGGTTTCCTGTCCCAGGGAGGTGTGACCACCTCCCCAGACAGGATAGTGTGTATTGGGGCTGGGCGGGAGCACTCTCGGGTGCTTTGAAGTCCTGCACTGGGGGCACATTTGGTGTCCCTGTGCATACCCCAGTTCAAACCGGATCAGGGGCTTCCAGCCCCTGCTTTGGCACGAACTGGACAAAGGGAAAGGGGTGTAGCCACCCCTCTGCCCTGACCCACCCATATGTGGGACCACAGAGTAAGTCCAACCCCTAAACTTAGTATAAGTATGGGACCCCAGTCCTTAGGACTTTAGATTATCCCTGGACGAAACTCTGACACTGAATCCTGGACCTTCGACGCTCTACTTAAAGATTAGAGGACAGAAGAATCTCCCTTGGGGTCAAGGAGTGACTCCCCTGCTTAGCAGGCACCAAAGAAGCAATTGTCCGGTCTGCATCGCTGAAGCTCCCGTCGGACGCCGAAGTCTTTGCATCACCAGAGGTAGATTTCCATGCTTCCCCGAGGCTGTCCTGAGTCCCCAGAAAAGCTGAGGCCCGTAGCTGTTGTGGGTAACGTGGAACCGTGACCCCTGGATACCGCACGCATTTGCAAGTGCATCCTCTTCTGGGTCTCCCATGAAGTCATGCTTTGGGCTCCGAGTAGCCCCAGTCTCCAGCACTAACTGCACCGAAGATCACTGGCCTCCACTCCACGAGTGTCCTGTGAGCCAGCTCCACCTGCACCGTCTCGAGGCTCCTTCGCGGTCGCTAGCCCGTTGGCTAGTAGCCCTTCACGAAGGCCAATCTTTTTCTACTTGGGCTCCCTGGTTGCTCCAGGCTTGTCCTCACTTACCCTTGCTGGGTGAGTTCCTCAGACCTTGCTGGTCTGCACAATCGTCAATCTTCATCGTCATTGAGACTTGCCATTGCCAAGGCTTGTTGGGTCCAATCCGGCTGCCGACACCTCAGCACTCGACAGACATCATGTACCAGCCCGAATCCTGCTCCTGGTCGCCGACAACGCCTCCTGGACCTCGTGGCTGAAGAGTCAAGACGACCGTCAACCTACCTGAAGCACTCGACATAGGTGGGCATCTGCTCATCGCCTTCCTGGTCACTGGCTAGTGACCCAGACTCTGTCCCCTCTGCTTTCAGGTTCTTCAGATCTCCGATCCACCCTTGGATCCACCCGGACACTTTTCACTTGGTCGCCAGCAGCACTTTGCAGCAGATCGCCATTCAAATCGACGACGAAACCCGACCCCGAAAGGCACCTATGCACCCGGCTTCCTGGGTGAGGTAACAAGAGTACCCCGGTGCTCCCGTGGGTAGAGACTCTAGAACGACCTAGTTCTCAAAGGGTTTGCTCCAAGTCCTTCTTTAAGTGTCCCTTTTCTTTAAATTCCAAACCGCGACTTTCTCCATAGAAGTTAACGGCGATTCGCGGCTGTGTTACTACACTGCACGCGCCCCCGTGGGTCCCCTGTGTCACTACCTTGGGTGGTTCCTTGTGGTCCAAGCACTTCTAGAGGCTCTAGGCCTAGTGTCTAGCTCAGTCGTGGTTCTTATACCACTTTATTGGTATATGGTTTGGTACGCCCCTAGGGCCCAAACGTGTATTTGTGCTATTACTGTGTTTAAATAACTTATAACTTATGTACTTCGAACTCTAGCCTCATAAAGAGACTAGAGGGGTGTGTTTAGTAATAAATACATATATTTTGAATATATACCTGGTGTGGTGCTCTTTCATTTGGTCACTCAAGAGATTATAGACTGGTAAAACAAGCTGCTTTACATTCCTTCAAGACTTAGCCTGAAGGCTGCTCTCCATAGCTACCACTAGGATAGCTTTCAATAAAGGTTGTCTTTAACCTATCTCCAATAAGGGGTTGTTTGGACTGGTGCAAGGTGCCCACTATAATTAGTGGACAGCATATGCCAGGCCAACTTCTCACATTGGTGTGCAGCGTGTGGGATTCCAGCTTGCTATTGTTTTACCAGATAATCTCAATTGAATTGATCAACTGAAAACCACTAAAGGTACCTAAGGTACATATAAATTAAGCTTAGTATACAGTAAGTTCTACTGAACTTAGAGTTGTGTGTTAAGGGACAGCACACCCTATCTACAACTCAAGAGAGTTTAGTAGGCCACACTAGAGTAGGTAGTGCATACACCACACCTCACTAGTAATGTCTTCAAAGCCAGGACCCAGCGAGTCCTTGCCAGAAGCCAGTGGGCTTCTTCCCTCCAAGTATGATAAACTCCCATTCTTGGAATTGAGAGCATTATGCAATACTAGGAAGTTGAAGGCAGGCAAAAGTGCCAGCACCCAACACCTCAGGGAGGTGTTACTAGCTGATGATCTCAGCAGGCCCCTAGGGTCTGAAGGGGTAGGCAAAGAGGGTGGGGCAGAAGATGAGGGAGGGGCCAGGGGTGAAGAAACCCAGGACCCCCCCTCTGAAACTGGCCAGGAAGGTGAAAATGACCTGTGGAGGAGGAGGAGGGAGAGGATCAGACTGACCTCCCCTTTGTCCCCCCAGGAAGAGTTCTGAGTGTGCCCAGAAGGTCTAGGTCTCCTTCTCAGGAGTCTAACCACTCTGACACCTCAATAGGGTCCTCTGTCTCCTCTCATAGGAGGGAATCCTCTCATGAGAGAAGAAAGAGACTGATTCAATATGAGCAAACTCAGCTTGAACTCAGGAAACAACAATTGGCTATAGACAGGGAGTCCCTAGATCTCTATAGAGAGAGACAAAAGTTGGGACTAGAGTCCCATGGTGGCAGCAGTTTCCCCAAAGATAGGGAAAGGTCTTATGACCATAGAAACCTGAGCAAGATTGTCCCTCCCTACCAGAGTGGGGATGATATCCACAAATGGATAACTGCACTGGAGAGGGCCTGTAAGGTTCAGAGGGTCCCCCAGAAGCAGTGGGCAGCAATCTTGTGGCTCTCCTTTTCAGACAAAGGTAGAGACAAGCTCCTCACTGTAAGAGAAGAGGATGCTGACAATTACAAAGTCTTGAAGAGTGCACTGATAGATGGGTTTGGCCTAACCACTGAACAGTATAGGTTGAAGTTCAGAGACACCCAAAAAGCTCAGACTCAAGACTGGGTTGATTTTGTAGATTGTGCTACTAAGGCTCTGGAAGGTTGGATACATGGCAACAAAGTGCATGACTTTTTAGGATTGTACAATTTGATTATGAGGGAGCAGATCCTTAATAATTGTCAAAACCAGCTTTTGCACCAGTATCTGGTGGACTCTGATCTGACCTCTCCCCAAGAATTGGGAAAGAAGGCAGACAAATGGGTCAGAACCAGAGTAAACACTAAAAATCAGGGTGGTGACCAGAAGAAAGATTCTACTAAGTCCCAAGAGAAAGGTGGGGATACATCTAAGGATAAGTCCACTACAGGGCCCCAAAATTCCTCTTCTGGGGGTGGGTCCCAAACTCCTTCTTCTCCTGAAAAGAAACCATATTGCCATGTCTGTAAAAAGCCTGGGCACTGGAAATCTGATCCCAGTTGCCCCAGGATTGGCAATAAAGAAAATGTTCCTCCAACAACTACTACCACCCCTCCTGGTACTACCAGTAGTAATCCTCCAGTTGGGAGTAGTGCACCCAAAAAGTTAGGTGCTTTTGCAAGAGGAACAGAGGTGGGCCCTAGTTTAGACAGGACCCCCTCAACAGACTCCTCTGACTCTGATGGTGGTATAGGATTTGCCACCTTTACCATGGGTCCCACAGCATTGGGCAGGTACAGACTGGAGCCAAAAATTAATGGTCAGAAAGCTGTGGCATTTAGGGACACAGGGGCTAGTGTCACCATGGTGGCAGGGAAACTAGTCCCCCTCACCAGCTTTTACCTGAGTTCAAATACCAGGTGACCAACATTGATGGTGTCAGAACAGATCACTCCCATGGCCATAGTCAATCTCAGCTGGGAGGGGGTCACAGGCCCAAAAAGAGTGGCTGTGTCCCCAACCTTACCTGTAGATTGCCTGATGGGCAATGATCTGGAAATTTCAGCCTGGGCTGAAGTTGAACACCAAACCCATCTGAGGATGTTGGGTGTCCCTGTGAAGGTTAGTGGGGCTGTGATGGCCACAGCCCCAGCCCAAGATTTTGGAGAGATGGAGCCTGGAAGAATGGCCCACTCTCCCCCAAAAGAGAGCACAAGGGTTGAAGAAAAGTCTTCTTCCCTCCAGACAGTAGGTAAGGGTCAGCCTCCTCAGGGAACTGACCCTACCCCTAGTGAAGGAACTGCCCAGAGGTAGTCAGGCCTGGCCTGGCCACACGCCTGATGGCAGAGGACCCTTCCAAGGTGGTACCCAGTCTGGAGCAGGTAACCTGCCCCTCTCTACCCTGCCTCAGTCAGCCCAGGGCTGCAGAGGTCAGGGAGGTCAGTGGACCCCCAGGGCCCCCTGTCCAGAGGAACCCCCCATCAGCAGATTAGGGGCACCCAGTCTAGTAGCCCTAGCCAGGTGAAACTTCCTCTACACACTGAGGGATCCCCCATACCTTTATGTAGGGACCTCCCCCAGAAGGACTCTGGTAGGCAAGGGCAAACCTGGGACCAGAAGGTTCCAAACCTGCCATGTCCCTCCAGTAGTCCATCCAAAGGGACCCAACCCCCAGCTGTAGGCAGCCAAAGGTTGACCCTTAGAGCAAAGTGCAACTCAGTCATGGAAAGACAGGCATACATGGTGACCAGTGATCTGAGGAAGCTGAGGCCAACATTCCTAGGGCCTCACTTCCCTACTCAGACACCTCACCAGCCTTGTACTTTACCTAAGCACACCACAGGTAGTGATTCCCCATGGTGGAGACCCTCTCATACCCTTAGGGTGAGGGATTGCTTAGTGGACCATAAGACAGGGGGCAACCATGCTAGTGCAGGTGCTTCCTTATGTGGCCACTTAGTCAATAAAGGCTCAACTGTCCAAGGTTAGCCTTATCTCCTTTCGTTTGGGGGGGGGGGGTTATGTAGGAAGGTGGAATCTGACTATATGGTTGCCCCCACTTTTTTTATGGTGTTTTGCTGGTTTATGACTTAGTTGGACTGGGATCCTGCTATTCAGGGCCCCAGTCTATCTGCTTTCTCTGTAAAATGGTTTCCATGTGCCTTAGGCACATCTCTGATTGGAATCTGGAGTGCCCTTATAAGTCCCTAGTATATGGTATACTATGTACCAAGGGCATAGGTACCTCAGAGGCCTGCCAGGGGCTGCAGCATGTATTATGCCACCCCTGGAAGGCCATCCAAACTGACACCACAGGTCTGCTACTGCAGCCTGGGTAAGGTGGTGCATGCACCCCTTACTGTGATATAGGTTACCTATATCACAAAATACATACACACATATAAACCTATAAGTCACTCCTAAGGCAGGCCTTATCAGTCCTAAAGGCAGAGTGCGTGGTTCCTATGTGAGAGGGTGCCCCTGCATGAGCAGGGCCCCTCTGCAGCGTTCGGAGACCATCTCTGATGCTGTTTGTAGTGCAGCCTGACCATATACTCTTAAGCGCATTATATCCTCGCGGTAAAATGCTAACTTTGGAATGGCTGCACCTAAACATGTCGTGTTTGGTGTCAAACATCTTGGAATACTACCCCCCCGCCAATCCTGGCGGCGGGGGTATCATTCCACCCTTCTAGAGGGAAAGACATGTTAACTCTGGCTTACCCGGTAACTTCTTTCTGAAGCCCTGGCATCACAAAATGGATGCTGATGCCACAGACACAAGTCTGGCCTCCTGCTGCTGGACGAAACTCCGGCAGGGGAGGCCTGGACAATAGGTTTCCTGTTGCAGGGAGGTGTGACCACCTCCCCAGACAGGATAATGTGTATTGGGGCTGGGTGGGTGCACTCTTAGAGTGCTTTGAAGTCCTGCACTGGGGGAGCAAAAGGCTCCTCTGTGCATATGCCAGTTCAAACCAGCTCAGGGGCTACCTGCCCCTGCTCTGGCGCGAAACTGGACAAAGGGAAGTGGGTGCAGCCACCCCTCCCTTGACCCTCCCATAGGTGGGGTCATAGAGTTAGTCCCTCCCTGTTTTACTGGATAAAATGGGGAACCCTTGCCACAGCAAGGTTAGATTATACCTGGACGAAACTCTGAAACAGAATCCTGGACCTTCGACGCTCTACTCACGATTAGAGGACTGAAGAATCTCCCTTGGGGTCAAGGAGTGACTCCCCTGCTTGGCAGGCACCAAAGAAGCATCTGTCCGGTTCGCATCACTGAAGCTCCCGTCGGACGCCGAAGTCATCGCATCACCAGAGGTAGATTCTCAGACTTCCCCGAGGCTACCCTGAGTCCCCAGCAAAGCTGAGGCCCGTGGCTATCGTGGGTGACGTGAGACCGTGACCCCTGGACACCGAGCACATTTGCAAGTGCACCATCTTCTGGGTCTCCCAAGAAGTCGTGCTTTGGGCTCCGAGTAGCCCTAGCCTCCAGCACCACCTGCACCGAAGATCACTGGCCCCCACTCCACGAGTGTCCTGTAAGCCAGCTCCACATGCGGCGTCACGAGGCTCCTTCGCGGTCGCTAGCCCGTTGGCTAGTAGCCCTTAACGAAGGCCAATCTTTTCTTTACTTGGCAGTCTGGTTGCTCCAGGCCTGCCCTCACTTACCCTCGCAGGGTGAGTTCCCCAGACCTTGCTGGTCTGCATCATCGACGATCTACATCTTACTCGAGACTTGCCGTTGCCAAGGCTTGTTGGGTCCAATCTGGTCGCTGACACCTCTGCACTCGACAGACAACGAGCAACAGCCCGAATCCTGCTCCTGGTCGCCGACAACGCCTCCCGGACCTCGTGGCTGAAGAGTCAAGACGACCGTCATCGAATCTGAAGCACTCGACATCGGTGGGCATCTGCTCATCGCCTTCCTGGTCACTGGCTAGTGACCCAGACTCTGTCCCCTCTGCTTTCAGGTTCTTCAGATCTCCGATCCACCCTTGGATCCACCCGGACACTTTTCACTTGGTCGCCAGCAGCACTTTGCAGCAGATCGCCATTCAAATCGACGACGAAACCCGACCCCGAAAGGCACCTATGCACCCGGCTTCCCTGGGTGAGGTAACAAGAGTACCCCGGTGCTCCCGTGGGTAGAGACTCTAGAACGACCTAGTTCTCAAAGGGTTTGCTCCAAGTCCTTCTTTAAGTGTCCCTTTCGTTAAATTCCAAACCGCGACTTTCTCCATAGAAGTTAACGGCGATTCGCGGCTGTGTTACTACACTGCACGCGCCCCGTGGGTCCCCTGTGTCACTACCTTGGGTGGTTCCTTGTGGTCCAAGCACTTCTAGAGGCTCTAGGCCTAGTGTCTAGCTCAGTCGTGGTTCTTATACCACTTTATTGGTATATGGTTTGGTACGCCCCTAGGGCCCAAACGTGTATTTGTGCTATTACTGTGTTTAAATAACTTATAACTTATGTACTTCGAACTCTAGCCTCATAAAGAGACTAGAGGGGTGTGTTTAGTAATAAATACATATATTTTGAATATATACCTGGTGTGGTGCTCTTTCATTTGGTCACTCAAGAGATTATAGACTGGTAAAACAAGCTGCTTTACATTCCTTCAAGACTTAGCCTGAAGGCTGCTCTCCATAGCTACCACTAGGATAGCTTTCAATAAAGGTTGTCTTTAACCTATCTCCAATAAGGGGTTGTTTGGACTGGTGCAAGGTGCCCACTATAATTAGTGGACAGCATATGCCAGGCCAACTTCTCACAAGGGGTGCAGAAAGAGGCAACAGAAGTGCACAAAGTAGCAACAGAGGTGCAGAAGAAGGCAAGAGAACTGCAGAAAGAGGCAAGAAAGTTGCAAAAACAGGCAAACAAGGTGCAGAAAGATGGAACAGGGGTGCAGACAGAGGCAAGAGAGGTACATCAAGAGGGAAGAGGTGTACAGAAAGAGGCAAGAGGTGTGAGAAGTTCGCCTGGCATATGCTGTCCACTATTATAGTGGGCACCTTGCACCAGTACAAACAACCCCTTATTGGAGATAGGTTAAAGACAACCTTTATTGAAAGCTATCCTAGTGGTAGCTATGGAGAGCAGCCTTCAGGCTAAGTCTTGAAGGAATGTAAAGCAGCTTGTTTTACCAGTCTATAATCTCTTGAGTGACCAAATGAAAGAGGACCACACCAGGTATATATTCAAAATATATGTATTTATTGCTAAACACACCCTCTAGTCTCTTTATGAGGCTAGAGTTCGAAGTACATAAATTATAAGTTAGTTATCTACAGTAATAGCACAAATACACGTTTGAGCCCCAGGAGCGTACCAAACCATATACCAATAAAGTGGTATAAGAACCACGACTGAGCTAGACACAAGGCCTAGAGCCTGTAGAAGTGCTTGGAGCACAAGGAACCACCCAAGGTAGTGACACAGGGGACCCACGGGGGACGCGTGCAGTGTATGAACACAGCCGCGAATCGAGGATAACTTCTATGGGGAAAGTCGCGATTAGACTATAAAAGAAAAGGGACACTTAGAGGAGGACTTGGAGCAAACCCTTTGAGAACTAGGCTGTTCTAGTGTCAATACCCACGGGAGCACCAGAGTACTCGAGTTACCTCACCCAGGGGAGCCGGGTGCATAGGTGTCTTTCGGGGTCGGGTTTCGTCGTCGCTTTCAATGGCGATCTGCTGCAAAGTGCTGCTGGCGGCCAAGTCGAAAGTGTTCGGGTGGATCCAAAGGTGGATCGAAGATCTGAAGAACCTGAAAGCAGAGGGGACAGAGTCTGGGTCACTAGCCAGTGACCAGGAAGGTGATGAGCAGATGCCCACCGATGTTGAGTGCTTCAGGTAGGTTGATGGTCGTCTTGACTCTTCAACCACGAGGTCCAGGAGGCGTCGACGATGACCAGGAGCTGGATTCGAGCTGTCCCACGACGTCTGTCGATTGCAGGGGTATCGGCGACCGGATTGGACCCAACAAGCCTTGGCAACGGCAAGTCTCGTGGAAATGGAAGAAGGACGATGTTGCAGACCAGCAAGGTCTGGGACGCCTCGAGCAACCAGGGAGCCCAAGCAGAAGAAGATTGGCCTTCGGGAGGGCCTACTAGCCAACGGACTAGCGACCGCGAAGGAGCCTCGAGTCGACGCACGTGCAGCTGGCTCACAGGACACTCGTGGAGTGGAGGCCAGTGATCTTCGGTGCAGTTGGTGCTGGAGGCTGGGGCTACTCGGAGCCCAAAGCACGACTTCGTGGGAGACCCAGAAGAGGATGCACTTGCAAATGCGTTTGGTGTCCAGGGGTCACGGTTCCACGTTACCCACTTTTGGCGTCCGACGGGAGCTTCAGCGATGCAGACCGGACAATTGCTTCTTTGGTGCCTGCCAAGCAGGGGAGTCACTCCTTGACCCCAAGGTAGATTCTTCAGTCCTCTAATCTTGAAGTAGAGCGTCGAAGGTCCAGGATTCTGTGTCAGAGTTTTGTCCAGGTTAATCTAAAGTCCTAAGGACTGGGGCCCCATACTTATACTAAGGTAGGGGTTGGACATACTCTGTGGCCCCACCTATGGGAGGGTCAGGGCAGAGGGGTGGTTACACCCCTTTCCCTTTGTCCAGTTTCGCGCCAGAGCAGGGGCTGGAAGCCCCAGAGCCGGTTTGAACTGGGGTATGCACAGGGACACCAAATGTGCCCCCAGTGCAGGACTTCAAAGCACCAGAGAGTGCTCCCGCCCAGCCCCAATACACACTATCCTGTCTGGGGAGGTGGTTACACCTCCCTGGGACAGGAAACCCATTGTCCAGGCCTCCCCTGCCGGAGTTTCGGTCAGCAGCAGGAGGCCAGACTCGTGTCTGTGGCAGCGGCATCCATTTTGTGATGCCAGGGCTCTGGAAAGTCAGTACCGGGTATACCGGTGTGTACATGTCTCTCCTCTAGAAGGGTGGAATGCTACCCCCGCCGCCAGAACTGGTGGGGGGTAGTATTCCAAGATGTTTGACACCAAACACGACATGTTTCCGTGCAGCCATCCCAAAGTTAGCATTTAACGCGAGGTTATAATGCGCTTAAGAGTATATGGTCGGGCTGCACTACAAACAGCATCAGAGAAGGGTCTCCGAACGCTGCAGAGGGGCCCAGCTCATGCAGGGGCACCCTCTCACATAGGAACTCTGCCTTCAGGATTGATAAGGCCTGCCATAGGAGTGACTTATAGGTTTATATGTGTTTATGTATGTAGTGATATAGGTAGGTAGTGATATAGGTAGCCTATATCACAGTAAGGGGTGCATGCACCACCTTACCCAGGCTGCAGTAGCAGACCTGTGGTGTCAGTTTGGATGGCCTTCCAGGGGTGGCACAATACATGCTGCAGCCCCTGGTAGGCCTCTGAGGTACCTATGCCCTGGGTACATAGTATACCATATACTAGGGACTTATAAGGGCACTCCAGATTCCAATCAGAGATGTGCCTAAGGCACATGGAAACCATTTTAAAGAGGAAGCAGCTAGGCTGGGGTTCTGATTAGCAGGGCCCCAGCCAGACTAAGGTCGAAAAACAGTGAAGCATCAGCAAAAGTGGGGGTACCCATGTGAAGCAGATCCTACTCTCCTACACAACCCCCCCAAACGTAGGGACATTAAACTAACCTTGCCCAGTTAAGTCTTCATGTTCTAAGTGGAAGTACCTAGAGAGTCCATCGGCATTGGCATGGTTACTCCCAGGTCTATGTTCCACTGTGAAGTCCATCCCCTGTAGGGAAATGGACCACCTAAGCAGTTTGGGGTTTTCACCCTTCATTTGTTTTAGCCATAAGAGGGGCTTATGGTCTGTTTGAACAAGGAAGTGAGTACCAAACAAGTATGGCCTCAACTTCTTCAGAGCCCAGACCACAGCAAAGGCCTCCCTCTCAATGGCTGACCAACGTTTCTCTCTAGGGGTCAGCCTTCTGCTAATAAAAGCTACTGGCTGATCCTGACCTTCATCATTCAATTGTGAAAGTACAGCCCCTACCCCCAATTCAGATGCATCAGTTTGAACAATGAACTTCTTGGAGTAATCAGGACTCTGTAGAATGGGAGCAGTGCACATGGCCTGCTTTAGGTCATCAAATGCCTTTTGACAGCTAACTGTCCACTGAACCTTTTTGGGCATTTTCTTGGAAGTTAAGTCATTCAGGGGTGTCACTATTGATCCATACCCCTTGACAAATCTCCTATAGTACCCAGTCAGGCCTAAGAAGGCTCTCACCTGAGTCTGGGTAGTTGGAGCAGTCCAGTCCATGATGGTCTGGATCTTGCTCTGCAGTGGTTGAACCTGGCCTCCACCCACAAGGTGGCCCAGGTACACAACCTGACTCTGCCCTATCTGGCACTTGGTGGCCTTGATAGTCAGGCCTGCTTTCTGCAGGGCCTGTAAAACATTTCTGAGGTGGACCAGGTGATCCTCCCAGGTGGAGCTAAAGACAGCAATATCATCTAGATATGCTGCACTATAGGCTTCCAGACCTGTAAGGACTGGTGGGACCACTCAACTCCCTGAGGG